>JAWPHD010004223.1:0-193774 GCA_037043455.1 Cyrtodaria siliqua
GCTGTTTATGTATCACGATGATTGACACATCAGCATCTGCACTGCTATGGTGTTTATATAAGTAATTTTTCAACACATGTAATGGTTATATATGACTGTCGACTTTTTTTGTGATGGAGGCAGACCACCTACATTTCCTAGGTAGAACCAGTATAGTTTCACCTCCCGCCATCCGTAATAATCTATACTACCACATTTACAAGTCGAACCCGCAGCGGTTAAAGGCGGGAAGGTTTACGCGATGTCGTTAACACCCACCGACCACGGAGACGCCTATCAAACGAAGTGAGCATCGGAACGATACACCGTAAAAATACGATTGCGTGCCAACATGGTATTGTCAAATTTAATTGGACGTTAAAAAATCTGTTTTATTTTGTATCAATTATTGATATATTATATTACTTTGTTGTTTGTTCTGCTGGTGCCATTTGTAATATAGGAACATTTTGTCTGTCTCACACTTTCTGTGTTCTCAGGTTGATCACGCCATTTGAGTAAGCTCTGTCGTAATACTGGTCCAAGATGTCAACACGTCAGTTTTACTCAAAACATGCGCAAACAATTGTGAGATACTATCCATCCTTTAAAAATCAATTAAATAAAGCAGCTGTTTATGGACATAATTGGACGATGAAACAGGTTCGCAAACCCCTAACAATGCGTAAAATTTCACCGTTATTAACACCATATCTGTGAGCAGACACGTTATACAATGTGCTTTTTTCTCCATCAATTATGAGCATAACTCAGGTGTTAGGTAGGGTACCTAATGTCGCTAATACTCGATAAACTGTACATAATTGTTCAAGCTAACCAAATATGATGAATAAACATGGACCGTATATTTTATATTTTCTAATGTTTACGAAATAAGTGCTTCCTAACCGGGTATTTACATATCAATACAATTTAAATGTGTATAACAGATACAATATCATTCGGTTATTTGTTGATGCCGTCTGGTGTCTGGTGTAAGATAGGAGTGTCCACTTATTCTGACTGGATGCATACCTGTTGACCAGGTAGTAAAATACAGACGGTGCCGTAGACCGGTTTCTATGTGGAAGATGTTCTTCATGGCTATCATGTGTAGTTCTTTTGAAATTCCGGAGTAAGACATGTGTGCCATTGATGTAGCATCTCTTACGTTATACAGTGCGATTACTGTTATAATAGTGCCTTCTCACGTGAAGACCGAACGTGTTGATATATCTTTACTTCCTCTATCATGTCTATATACATGTATGTTTCTTTCAGGTGAGAACACATCATAAATATGCTCTATTACTCGTGTTTTTCACGTTTTTTATCCCGCTTGATGTTTTTCACATGTCAATCAAAATGTATTAGGACAACAAGTGCATAGAGTTGTCGTGTTTCATAATTAGCTTTTATTTCCAAATTTCGTAACGTAAACACTTCGCTGTGTTCGTCATTACTGGTGTGATATTTTCTACGTCTTACCAGATCAGTATCTAAAATAGTTACTTAAACACGAACAGTTTGTTAGAGATACGTCAAATTTTCATATTAACGTATCGATTACCGCCTTCTGTATTTGATATGTGGTGTGACTGGTACTCTGTGAATGAATGAGTAAATAAGAAAATTATCAGATTTTATTGTTTTGTTGTTGTTAACGTAAATACACTGATATTTAATATATTTGTGTCTGGTGGTCTGATGTTGTTCGTTTTTATATGCTATTTAAAATTAAATTTAAATATCAGTGATCCTTAGCAAATGTTAGTATTCTTATCCATATTCACTCACCCCCATATTAGTCAGATACTAGTATAGAGGTTCTTATTCCACCTATATAATGAGATGAAATATATCAGTGTGTTGACGTCGCATAAGTATGGACTAATTAGTGTCAATAGCATGTTAAATGTTGAGGTCAATCATATTAAAGGGTCAGCTATAGACAGAACACGTGAAGGAAAACCAGGTAATATGGAAATATCAGATCAACCGGTTATGATGTAATTCACGGCAGAAAGATCCCTGTTGACACATGCATCACAAGGAACGTTTATACAGGAGGTGTTCATCTTGATAACGTAACACTTTTGTTTAAGATGTTATTTTCCAACAAAGGTGATAATCATAAGAAATGCGTGATTTTATTATGTGAAACTGTCATTTAGAACGTAACAATTACAAAATAATCTCCAATTTTGCGCGGTTCGCTTTAAATTATATTTTGAATTAGCTGCATACCATTCTCCAATTTTAGAAATCTACATGTATCTATTGCCGTAGAGTTTTACCTTAAACCAATTAATTCCACTAAATGCATATAATGATTGCTTAACACTGTGTTTGGAATTTAAATATGATCGTCTGATTTAGTTTAAAACAACTATATCAATGCTGAATTAGAAGTTCGAATTTTATCGCAATAGTACGAAATTGACAGATAGGACAATTTGCTCGTATCGTGCCCACGATTTTATAAATTAACACAAATAATCAATAGTGGTTGTTGCTATAACCAAAGCATATACAGATATCTTTGATCAATTTTGTTTCATCAGTATTTGCAGATATGTGTGTTTTTGCCCCTAAATCTTACAGATGAGGAAATCATAACCATTACTGCAGCTGATGTTTCGAACTAGATTATAGGTATAAAAATCGAACAGGACAAGCAGCATTCAAGGACGACAGTCAATCACAAACACAAACAGAAACAAAGAACAAATTTAAAGATGAATAAAAGGCCAAATAAGACATCACAAACACAAAAGGGTTGACAATAGGGCTACCGCCTTGGAACGGTCAGTGGCAAAAAAAGGCCGCTGGGGATTTAAACCAGGTTCTAGGGTCGCCAAACCTCTCACTTACCCTACTGTCGACCAAATAAAACGGGACAGTGTAAATAAAGAAATCCCCGCTATGAACTATTCTCTAACCAACAAGGCCACATTAATAGGCAATATAAGTAAAACGCAAAGATGCTCGTGTATATATAAATACAAAAAGAAACAATAGCCTAGCAAGTCACAAAGAAGGTACTCAGTGACTTGGCAGAAACCAGAGCAACACGATAAGAAACCATTGAGGGTACGACAAGACAAGACTGCAGACAAATATCAAACGTCACCGTCCTTTTGGGCTTTAGATAGACGTCATCATAGGGTCCACAGCCTGTCCGGTCATAGTAAAAATAAAACGAAAAACGTAGTGGCGAACTGTATATGGGTCCACCACCAAGCATGCATTGCGTTGCAAAATGATAGGGTCATAACCACGTTTGATAAACCTTTTAACAAGTTTAACAAGTTAGTATGAAAGTGAGAATGACCAAGGATCTTATAAAGTTTTTAAATCAAATCACCATTGAAGTCAGGTTGTGATAGTCCTAGTCGCAGACGAGTTCTTTCTTAAATTACTTTTATATTTGGAAAGATCAGGGTTACGATAATAACATTTTGCAAAGGTTTTACGAAGTTTATGGTAACGGTTACCCTGATGGAGTAGCTTATTAGAAATATAAAAGTGTATGATAGTGGACCTTTGGAAACGGTCGAACACGACACATACGAAATATTGCAGTCTCGGTTTGATTGAGACTGTTCATGAATGGTAATGAAATATACTAGCTACCGCTCACGCCCTCTAGCCCCGGATTGAGCATAACTCAATATTCATAACAGCAACAGTACATAATTTTAACCATCCCGAAGAAGATTACGAATAGATTGAACATCTCTTGTATAATCCAACACTGAAATATGAATCAGTTCCGGAAAATGTGAAATGCAGTATACATGTGAGAAACAGTATATAGGTTGACAAATATGTTATAAGGAGCATCCGATTATATTGATTGTCGGCGGAGATTTCTATATACTTTGATGTTGTATTGTATTATACATAGAATAGATTCGTATGCAGAGCACAGTGTTTGCTTTTACTAAGAACCAAAATATTACGATATGACAATGTAAGAAAAGAAAAATCTAAATTATTAACTGCTGCCAACACGCCGCAACTACAAATTAAATATGCATATGCATGCGTAATGTTTTTGTTAAATATAAAACAAACGTATCATGTTGCAGGGGATAAGGAGAATGGTGCCCTAAATCATTATATTACACTACACTGTACCTGACAACAGATAGATTATACTGGTTTAAACAGTATGTTTCGTAATGCTCACAACATATTGTGGACAAATTATATTCCATAGAGCGATATATGTCAATAACCCGTTAAATGGTGAAGTCCGCCATATTTAAAAGTGAAAGAAAACAACAGGACATATGAGCATTTCAACCGTTTATGATGAAATATACGGAAGAAATATCTCATTTGACTAACACATCACAACGAACTTGCTTATATATCACAACACTGAGATAGGAATCACTTCTCCTGACAACGTGAAGTAATTGTGTGTGAAATTATGACATATTTGTATATTCCAAAACGTGGCAATTTCAAAAATCTAATATGTGAATGCATACCTAAGTTCTTAATTCCATACTTATAGTAAACGTTTTATGAAGCATAGAAAATGGTGAATGATGCGCAATAGCATTCTATATGAAAATGTCATCCATGCATTGAGATGAGGTCTTCATTACGTGATCCCGCCTAAATTCCAGTAAGCGAGGGGAAAGCTTATATTTGCAGGATTTATAACGGTTATTTCGACAATAAAACATGTTTAAAAACATTGTTTACCGAAAGCAATGCGATACCCTGTTTAAAATTACCCATTAGATGTTTTAACTTTACAATATGCAAACATTTTAAGCTGAAATTAGGTTTTTTATTATACCTACACTCCTGTATAAATTGCCTATACCCTTAGCGTGAAGCAATATTTACTGTTCACCGGTAAACAATTTATATTATTACACCTCGCTGTAAACACTCCATGTAAAATCCCCATAACCTGCCGGGTTGATATTTCGCGCTATCACCCTCAACGCGTCGGTCGACATTCTCGGGTTGATAATATCCACTGGCACCCTCAATAGGATGTGATATTTACATATTATTACCTAACTCTCTATATACATTTCTGACTGTTTCACTGGGATACAATATTTATATAATGTCATACCCTAGCCAACCCCGTTTTCGTTTCTTGGAGAAGGGGTTGGATGAGGTATGACAGTTAATACTCGGACCATGTAATGTGAAGTATTGATCATTTCCAACAAACGGACGAATGATTAGAATTTATTGCAAACAGGTTGATTTTAGAGAAAAAACTAATTTTAGTTTCCGTATGTTTGATGCTGCTGATACTGCTGCCTGTAGGGGAGACATTTTAATTGTTATATTCTTCAATTTGGAAATGTAGCACTCACGGACCGCAGTCAACACATTTATATTTCATAAACTGCCGTGGTTGTTTTATACGTCGATATTAAATTGTTTGTACCTGAACTTAAACTTGAACATTTATGGTGGTATGTTAATAAGACAACATAGAATGCATAATTGCTATAGAATATATTACACATGAATTACCAGGCACTCTTCACACTGATATAATCGACCAGTGTGATACACGAACCTGTTAATGGGTACATTGCCCAGGGTTTACTAATTGTACCTTATGTTATCTAATTATGATGTTGCTATATATTCATTATCCTATTTATGCAATAAGGGAACACACCCAACACTAAGGTAATGACAGATTAAGTGATATTAATTTCCCTCCGATGTACAAATTGTATTGGGGTTTTAAGGCGCACCAACACATGAACGGTTAATGAAATGAAAATGACAGGCTCATCATCCATGTATATCGAGATAAAATATGGAGAACGGACCTTGAACTTTCTCACCCTGAACTGCAGAGTTGCTGCACATTCTATTGTAGACAAGCCAAGTTATAGTTTGTCTGCCACTGCTTTAGCGATATGAGCGAGATGGCACCTGAAACAATGCAGTGGTCATGATGAAGATCTTCAATGAGCATGAACAAAACATGATAAAATGAACCTGAATTTGGGTGTGGGGGTGTGGGGAGGGTTCTACCCTTCTGCCTTCCTCGATGTACGAACATTGAAAGTAAATCTGAGAAGTCGTTAAAACCAAACTTATATTCAACTAAATCATATATATATATAAACAAATCTTTGTTACATTGTATATATCAGTATATTAAAAATATGTTCAAATATTGTCCTTCTCTTAAGGGGGCGCTTGTACACTTAACATACACTTAACAAAACTGCTGACGCCCAAGTATGTGTATTGCACATATGTTAAGACTTGTTTAACCTAGATTTACATTATCATCTATGACTCATTCACTAAAGATGTAAAACATATCAATTAAATACATTTTGAGTAGAAAAATCGGGATCAACCCAAATTAATTATATAAAAATTCGTTAAAAATACTCGAAAAATAACGAAACAATGATACAGATTTATAATCTATAAATGTAATATTCCATCAACAATAACATAGCAAATTCACGTAACAAAACAAAAAAAATGTACCATAAACGTGATTCATCCAGACACTTTTCATAGTTTAAGTTAATATATTGTGTATCCTCATGCAGCTCGAATGGCTGCTAGACATTGGCTACGCATGGACGAAAAGCTAGCAATTTGCTTTTTAGGTTTACTCTACAAGCAGCAAATTCTATCTAGTTATTGTTCTTCAGTAGACAGTTGAATCAATCTGTAGACTACTGTTGTTGTTTTTCTTTGTAATGAGTACTATTTCCCGATCTCAAACATAACATCAACACACATATTTGAAATTATATGTAATACTGGATCATTATTTGTTGTATTGAAACTTCCTGATACGCAGATACATTTAACCATATATGGCTCTGGATATTACTTTACATTAAGTAAAATGGCGGAGTTAACTTTAAACTCCGTAAAAGAAATATTCAAAACATCAAAAGAAAGTCCATTTACAATTTTGCTCGTGTACACATATTGTGTAGTGTTGAATGTATTTTAAAATGAAAATGTTTAAACTTAAAAGGTCAAATTAGAATCTCTTAGTGGTTTAATAGTGATACTTATGTCCTAATACAGTACCAAAATAGTACACATACTAATACCTGGCAGTGTGAACGTGAATATCCAGCCTGTGTAAAATATAAGCGGGTCGACAATAAAAGCAACTTGATTGCTTAGTGTAATGAATGAAACGGTGGGCAAGAATCCTATGCGTTTGCAAACAAAATAAAATAGCTAGAAGAGAATTGTCGAGTCGAAAACATTATAAACACCGACCATTAAAGAGGCACTACCTATATCTCCGCGATGTTTAATGTAAAATATTAAATACTCAATATTACTGCATTTATATGTATGCAAAGCTATTTTATGAGTATTCTAAAAAGCAACAAGGTTCATATTCCAGTTCTGTAAATTATTAATTATGATCAAAACAATATCTTGAATAAAATGCTGCCCAGCCGTTTATTCCTGCCGGAGAACTACGAGTTTTTACGATTTTATCGGACATGCGCAATGCCATTCAGTTGAACGAAAACAAACTACTCGCGGCAGTTCCGATAGTAAACGAATCGATCGGAACTCGTCGCCAATCCGACGAGGCAGTTCCGATTGTAAACGAATAAGATCGGAAAATCTCCGTAATCGGCTTGTCTAAAACAATTACGAATACATTTTCAAAAATCCGATCTTTTCTATCCTGTTTTTCCCTAGCAAAACGCATATCACATGGGGTGAAATTATTGCCGTTTATCTTTTTCATAGTCCTCTTTACAATTAAGTAAAATTATATCAATTGGTGGACAAAAAGATATAGGTAGAGCATCTTTAACATCTGACCGCGATAAATATGAAGCAGACTTACCAACGAATATTAGCCGTTCAGTTTGTCTTACCTATTGTCTTGCCGTACCCTTAACGTTTTATTCATTTCTTTCTCTGGCTTTTGCCAAGTCATTGAGTAATTACTTTGTAGCTTACTAGGCTTTCTTGTATTACATTTACATGATCAGTGTTTTACTTATATTGCCTACTAATGCTGTCTTGTCCGTTTATTGAGATAACAATAAGGTAAGAGTGAGGTTTTGTGCACCCTAAAACCTGGGTTAAACCCACAGCGGCATTTTTCTGCCACTGACCGTATAATCAACCCTTTAACGTCTATGATGTCATGTTTTGCCTTGTTTTCATCTTTATACTTGTTATTTGTTTTTCTGTGCGTTTTTGTGGTTGTATGTTTTCCTTGAATACTGCATTTCCTGTTTTATATCTACCTTTACTTTGCAATTCAGTCATGTATAACTAGCAATCTATCCCAGTTAGTGTTATGTTATATCACGCTTATTGTATTTGAGGTGACGACATGCATATTTCTCTTTCTTTTCTTCTTAAATACAAAACAGAAATAGCAAAATCAGACAGTATGACTAGCTATTCTAAAGCATCAATCATTATGGCTAAAACACCAAGGATATATATTGAGAGATCAGATTCGATATTAAATATATTATGTTCGAAATATAAGGAGGAGTTATTTTTCATTTGTCATTGTATAGGCCAGGCGTATTAACACGAATGCATCATAGGCTACGAACATAAGTAGACTTAAAAAAAGAGTATGAAAGGAGGAATTTGGAAATCGCCGAACACGATCAATATAAAAAAGGTTGCAGTCTCGGTTTGATTGAGACTGTAGTGAAAATAGCTACCGCTCATGTCATCCAGCCCCGGGTTGAGTAGAACTATTAAAATGTCAATAGTACGAAAGTGTTATCCATTTCGTCGATGGTATGCTTATGACGATGAACATGTAACCTTCAATGTGGTATTTTCACATAATTCAATGGCCAGCAGCATGTGGTCCCAATTTCTAACAAAATGCTTTGCCCCAAACGAGACAGGAATGGGCGAAATAAACAAAATGGAAGTTAGTTTGGAGCTAAACACAATTACACATTATTTAGAAGTAATGTTCTGGACACAAAACAAAGTACCAAATGGTTTAAAAGTACGAACGGTCAGTGGCACAAATGCAATTGAGTGTTTGAATCAGGTTCTAGGATCAACCAATCTCACTCGTACTATAATATCTTCCCACTCAAAGGGACAGTGTAAATAATGAAATCCCCACACGACTCATATTTACCACATTCATTGAAGTCATGTGAACCGTTCATTACTTAAGATCTTACAAAAGGAATAGGTGCATTTTCTTGAAAGTCAATACAGGTTAGTGAAACTTATGAGACTTATACATTACGTGATAGCGCCTTAAATGCCTTAAGCGATGATAAAGCTTATATTAGCAGGATGTTATAACGGATATTTTGACAATAAAACACGTTTAAAATCATTTCGTTTAGTGAACAAATGCGATAACCTGTTTAAAATTACCTATTAAATATTTTAATTTTACATTATGCAAACCCTTTTAGACCGCACGTGATTGCCATTATCATTTAGTGCATCCAACATTCGATCAATGTAATGAGGATTATAAAGCCCGCCTTAGTTCGAATTCTAGTGCTGCAGTAACAGTGCCTGTTCCAGAACAAACATCTCCAAATGTTAACTTTCTTGTCTCACTGCAGGTAAAAATCACAATTGTGTGCGAAAGCCTTTTTTTATATTATATGTTCATGGTCATTTATGACTTACACTTATATATAATCAAACACTACCTTAGGTCAGTGAGTAGTACATAAAATACACGTCTGCGAACGGCGAGATGAAATTTGATATGCACAGTCCATACACTGAATTTTATAAGAGTACAGTTTATCCAAAGTGAAGAATAATCATTTGTTATCCATTTCTCAATACAAGTTTAATAAAAAAAAAACACATTTTGGTATGAAATGTATTAGTTTAAATCTAGGTACTATGCCTTGTTTGAACGGCAAAACACAGGTGTCGGTGCAGTGACGTCATATAAAAAACGTATATGTACAGTCTGAAATTGTCGTAATGGGACGTAAACAATATGTAACAAAAACACCACAGACGTCAAATAAATGTCACTAGGTCAGTGATATGACCTTTGAACGGAAATGCCTCATTTTGAGAACCTGATTTGAATTTAGTCAGAAACATTGGCAACTGAGATAGAAGTTGCGTTAAATGCTGTGGAATTTCAATTTCAAAATGCTTAAAGAAATAAACATAAAATACTGGGGCAAATACATATTTATTTTGTGAGTTGATTGAATGTTTTATAAGAAAGACTTTTATCATTTTGAAATGAGGAAAGTATTTGGTTGCAACTGTAATTATTTTGACAAGTGATACCAAATCTACTTAGGATGATGGTGTCAACAAAAGACATATTACATGGGATTAATGGGTGGTAAGGAAATTATACGTATTTCTATATTTACCTATTATTCTTTTACGAAATGAAATCCCCTTTAGGATCAACTGATCATAATAACTAGGTTTATGTAGTTGATTTATGTGTTGGTATAAATACATACATATTTTTAAATGATAATTGGTTCAAAGAGCAAACATAACTAAGGAGGAAGCTCTAGATCATACCATGACATATGCGATATTAAACAAGTCAATTATATAACATTTTTAGGTTCATATGATTTATTTGCAGACGGGGCATAGTCTGTCTCTCCGCAAAGAAACAGATAAATCTATTCAATAATAGCTATTCTTGACTTGTATTATTTATTTATAATTTAATATTTTCAGAGTGACAACAAATCAGAAAGAGAAATAGAACAGAAGAAGCCACCACGAAAACATTTGTAAATAAACTGCCTCAACATGAGTGCTACATGTATATTGATGTTGTGTTTTATTTAGATCAACATATAATATACTAATACATTTACAATTCATAACCTTTGTTTTAAGTAATGACGTTTAATTTTACCCATTGTTATCGTTCGTTATGATTCAATTGGACATACTAGGGATATAGGTCACTTACATGTATATGTTCCACATTTAGGCCAATTATATGGAACACATAAATCACTTATAAGTGGCAGAGTATTTGGCATATACGTGACTTATAAGTGAGTTATATGCCTTACACCTCGTTTGCAATTAAAATCAATATACTTACTTATATGTTACTGGCCTATGTCAAGTATAAGCGACTTATATGTCACTTAAGTGACTTATATTTATTTTCTGTAAGGGATTGTCAAACCTTTTGTGATTGCAATGTCATATCTTTCATTTCTGTAACTGTTATTTGATTTTTTTTCGACTTTTATGTCTACTATAAGAACGGTATTAGAGCAAAATGGCTACAGCACTAGGCAAAAGTCGCCTGATCGTTGATTGTACTATATATAATAAAGAACATACTGTTCAATTGTAAGGCCTTTAATTTTAAGTTATTCATATTAGGATACACGTATTTATTATAATACCGGATTCTTTGTACAATTGTTTTCTATTATAGCTAACTATTTGACCGAGAACCCATCTAAAGTACAGGTCGTGACGCTATTCGTAAGGAATACAACATGACCGACTTTCTCAAGAGATTAAATATTACCTAATCATAGAAAGCAATCGACTTTGCCCAATTTCGTCTATAACTTCTTGAAGTTCATTGACATTAATCTCATATGTGACATTAGAAAATACAGCAACATGAACACGGGTCAACAGTAGAAAGTTTGACAGCCTATTTGTCAAAAGAAGTGATTTATATTTATAAAGTAGCGACTTCATATCAGTCACCGAGATAGCATTACTTAATTGTTTGCTTGGCAGCTTTGCAGTATGATTCCTATCTGTTTTAATATGTTGTTGTTTCCGGTCTGATTATGTGAGAGCAGTGTTCTAATGTTAAATTAAACATGTCATCTGCACGAGCTGTGATGTTTAGCTTACATGTAGCTACATGGTCACCATGGACCTGTATCGAAATCTTCATGTCGGCTTATTATAGGTAGGTTTAAGACATAAGCCTTTAGACGCAGTTTTAGACTGGTGTATGAGTGTACTTTAGTGACGTGAAATATCTAACACAAGTAATTGACTTTAATATATATTTGTTCAAACTACTAACTACTACGTTTACACTTTCACAATATACACATTAGAAACCAGAGTAAAATATGTAACTTCGAATAAATCGTCTTAAACAGTGTGCAACTTAGCTTTTCTAAAAATAGTCTGCCCGACCGAGTCTCGCCGCCCGACCAGGACACACCAAGAAAAACCTTCAGTCTACCTAGCTCTGAATTCAGTCTAATCTGAACTGAACTGCTGAATGCTGGCTCACACCACATTTAAATATCATCATTATGACGTACAGTACTTGCGGCCACGTGGACTAAAGTGTATTGCACATGACTATTAAAACTGGTTCAAAGCTATCCAAACTAGCCTAAGAGTACAAATCTCAGCATTTTGCAGTAAACAAGATAATTAACCTACTTCTCAGATTACTGGATAAAGGGTTCTTATATTAGCCTCCGATTGTTCAGAAACAAGGTGACCTTCTCAGTCTGCTTGTAAGTGGGTTGGCCAATCGTATCATGACAGTACCAGTCGCACCGTGCCTCGAGTTACTAGTCTCGGCACTAAAAATGTGGTTAATTAGATGACTAACTGTCATGTGCTTCAGTCGTGAACTTTCAGAGGAAATGGTCAACCGCAGGTATATGAACAAACAACGTAATTAAACTACTTCTCAGACAATGATATGCCTGTATACAACCTTCCATTGTACCAAGAACAAGGTAACCCCTATGCCCAATTAGTATTAGAGCAATGCCCGACTTTTCCGTACTTGCATTTCAGTAGCCAACACTTATGATTAAATGTTGTGCCCTGGAAAGTTTGAATGGCCATACATGACCTACATATGTACTTGATCCGTATGTAGGTCAACTATATTACATGATATATTACATGAGATCTCTCGAAAAATGATATTATAGACAATAATTTGAGCTGTCAAACCGACGTGATCTAAGACGTTCATAATGGTATGCGTTTATAGTTTGAAGGCTGTAATCAGGCTACAACGCACGATGAAAATGCCATCGACGACGATTTTGCTGTGATTGAATTTAGCAAACACAATCATCACATACTCTAATATACAATCTACCGCGCCAAGAACACACTTTACATCAATTTTTATAGTATATATATTGTATCTCATAATGGATGATAAATAGTTTCGTTTTGCTTTGTGTCGACATCTAAATCGTAGAGTAGCGTATCATTATTGATAAAAATCAACGAATTTGAAACATCTGAAATAGAAAAGGTATGATTAATGTATAGAATGTCAACAAAACACTTCATGCTGACGATGTAATTCTTACACATGTCATACATTTATAGTTTGATCACGAACAACATCAATAGCAATTGGCCATATAGGAAACGGATAATTTAGGGACATGTCTAACAGTGTAGCTTGCCACAGGCATAGGTGGTTTTACGCGAAATCCAATGACTGTTTGTGACACACATACATACCAGAAACAACTTTATGTCGCTACCAGTATTCATGTATAAAGCATCTAAAACCACAAACTGAAATCTCGAAAGCTGCATTCTAAGCTGAAAGTTATATTCCGTTATCCTATTACAGAAACTAAACCACCCCTGATGGTACAACATTAAATTAACTTTGTAATGCATACTATGTGTAATAAAAGTATTTGTTTTTATTGTTTAACGAACCATTTCAAAATTCAACATAATTTCCCGTGAGAGAATGTACTACACACACGCAATGAAGCAAAATAATCTGAAGACTATGCGAAATTGACAACAATTTTTATCCAATACTCTCAAAAAGCCAATTAAGAACATTTTATCTACGGCAGTCATTACAACATACACATTCCATTGCTTCTATGTATTATATTTCATTTTGTGAAGCATTTACCTTGAACAAATGACTGCTAAACATTGATATACGCATGATTGAATGACATTGTTATCGAAACTTACACGAATATGCTGTTATGCCAGTTTCACGCATACCCGGTAATTTCCAGTTTCCACAAGTTACGCTTCTTCTCTTGATTTAGATCTCTCGATTGAAAATGGTGAAATAGTTAGCAAAATCTATGACAAGAGAGATGATTTTAATTTTACCATTGTTAATTATCCCCACTTGGATGGGGATGTTCCCTGAGCAGCTTCTTGTTGGGTGTGTGTGTCTCAACTTATTCGTTTTTCAAGAGCTTGTACTCGAGTTGAGGACTTTAATATTCGTAATTTTCGTATAACTAAAAATTTACTCAATCAGGGATACCGTTACCATAAACTTCATAAAACCTTTACAAAATGTTATTATCGTAACCCTGATCTTCTTTCCAAATATAAAATTAATTTAAGGACTCTTCTGAGACAAGGACTATCCCAACCTGACTTCTGTGGTGATGTGATTTATAAACTTCGTAACATTCTTGGTCATGATCACTTTCATACTATCTTTCTTAAACTTGTTAAAAAGTTTATCAAAAGAGAGTATGACCCTATCATTTTGCAACGTACTGCATGCTTAGTGTTTGACCCTTTTACAGTTCGCCACTATTATTAACTTTCCTATTAATTATACGATGACCGGACAGGCTGTGGACTCTATGATGACGCCTACCTAAAGCCAATTGGGACGGTGGCGGTTGATGTTTGTCTATGATCTTTCTTGTCGTGCCCTTGATGGTTTGTTCTCTTGTTGCTCTGGCTTGTGCCAAGTCATTGAGTACCTTCATTGTGGCTTTCTAGGCTATTGTTTTTGTTTGTATTATATTTACACGAGCATATTTGTGTTTTACTTATATTGCCTATTGATGCTGCCTTGTTGGTTAGAGATGAGATCATGGCGGGGATTTCTTTATTTACACTGTACTGTTTTAATGTGATGACAGTAGGGTAAGTGTGAGGTTTGGTGCACCCTAGAACCGGGTGAAACCCCCATTGGCCTACTTTGCCACTGACCGTTCCATGTGATGTCGTTTGCATTTGTTATTACTTTTGCCTTCTTGTTTGTCTGTTTGCGTGTTTGTTTCTGTGTTTTGTGTTTGACTGTCCTCCTTGAATGCTACTTTCCTTGTCCGATATTTTTATATTTCTTTACGCATGATTTCTAAATAGTACATGATTTAAGTAAACTAACATATCGGCATAATGTCTGATTGCCGTTAATGATTACGTTAATAGTGTGAAACTCTGGGTTTAATCAATTTTGTTCAATTCACAATACATGATACATTTTTGATAATATTTGCAATAAGCGTCCAGTTTTGTCGTACTCTTAAGGGTTTGTTCTCGTGTTGGTCTGGTTTTTGCCATGTCAATGATTACTTAAATTATGTTTGTCGATCCTTTTTTTGTTTTATATATTCACATATTCATGATCATCTACATGTTATGCTTATGTGGCATATAAAACAGTAGCCTGGCGGGGATGTCTTAGTTACACGGTCCCGTTTTATTGCGTTGACATTAGGGTAAGAGGGAGGTTTCGTGCGCCATAGAATCTTGTTTAAGTGGCCTTTGTCCTACTGACCGTCCCGATGTGGTACGCTTTTTGGAAACCCTTTTGTTTGCTGTGTTTCATACTGTATTTATTCCTTGTAATTGTAATTTGTTTTTCCTTGTAATTGTTATTTGTTTCGTATTCATGTTTTCGGTTGGCTGTGTTCTGTTCTGTGAATGCTGCACTTCCTGTTTACCTTTTTTTGTGTTTTAATCAAATTTTTTTAAAATGTATATTATAAGTAATAGATAGAGTCTGGTCTCAGCGAGTCTCAGCGAGTTGGCGTATTTAAACACCGAGATGGGCGTAATTAAACACCGAGATGGGCTACGTAGCATGGTGTACTTAGACACACTGTGACGTCATAGTGACCGTACTCTAAATTCCAATATCTGGTAGTTGTAGTACGGTATAGCCACGTCCCTTTAGTTACCCTAAATTAAACGATTTAATGCTCTGCATTCTTCAAAGGAAATGTCACCGACCATGCTACAATTACAATAAATGTATGCACATTTATAAGTATAATAAATGTAAAGTTTGACACATTATACAGGCGTTATAATAAAATAAAAATGCTCGTAAAAAGGATTTAAAAAAAAATAAAAAATATTGTTTGGTAAATATACCAACTCAAGTTTGTCCTCCGTAACATTGGCAGTGGCTTAGTGGTAGAGAGTTCGCCTCGAATGCGGGAGGTCTTGGGTTCAACACCCGTCCGAGTAACACTAAATACTTGATGAAAAGGATACTTAATCTAGTAGTTCCCGTTCTTGATATTTAGTACATGAAGGGTAGTGATAGGTCTGGTACGTTTAATATGACTGGTAGGGTATTATTCCCCGTGTATTGGGCCATTTGTCTCGTTTGCGTTAATCCGTTGCTTATACAATTCAAATGAATCAAAGGCTGTAAACGTGTCCGAATCGAGAGTCGAACCTCATTGCAAACAGGTTGCCATCTTTATTAATTTAACATAAGTTTTCGTTGATGTTGCTATTCCATCCTCCAGTAAAGTGTAACATTACACCCGCCATCTAATCAGTCAGATTGCTAAATCTTCACATTGTTAAACTTGAGAAGGCATTTGCGATATTATGTTGAGGATTTAGTTAACCAAAATGCAGGACACTCCCTCCGTGCATTAGACAAGTGATAACAAAGTTAAAAGCATGTTTGGTTTATTATATCTTCTTTAACAAGTGTCAATCTGTGCAATATGTACACGTTATAAATCTGCAGACATTTATTATAATATACAGTTTAACAAGTGATAAATAAACAAAAGAAGGTAAACGTGAAGTGTAACATTCACAGAACACAGTCAACCGAAAACACGCATACGAAACAAACGACAATTACAAGGACAATATGCGACACCACAAGTAAAAGGGTTGACAAAAGGCGTACCACTTTGGAACGGTCAGTAGTAAACTTAAACCAGGTTCTAGGGTGAACGAAACCTCTCTCGGACCCTAATTCAACCGAATAAAACGGGACCGTCTAAAATACAGTAATACCCGCCAGACAATATTCCTAACAATACAACAGTATTAATATGCCACAAAAGCATAACATATAAGAGATGATCATGTATGTATGAATATACGAAAAAAACAAAAGCCGCAATGCAAGTAATCATTGACTTGGCAGAAGAAATGGCAACAAGAAAACAAGTCCAGAGTTGTCATACACTTTAGCACACTATTGTTTAACGTGATCAATAACGGCAATAAATCATTGTCTGGATATACATACAAATAAGTATAAAAGTCGAAATCAAGCTTTATTAATGCTGCCTTGTTGGTTAGAGAAAATAGTTCATGGCGGGGATTTCTTTATTTACACTGTCCCATTTTATTTATTTATTTTATTTGGGTAGCCCTATTGTCAACCCTTTTGTGTTTGTGTTGTCGTTTGCATTTATTATTACTTTTGCTTTCTTATTTGTCTGTTTGCGTGTTTGTTTCTGTATTTTGTGGTTGAATGTCCTCCTTGAATGCTACTTTCCCTATCCGATCTTTTTATATTTTTTGACAGTAGAGTAAGTGTGAGGTTTGGTGCACCCTAGAACCTGGTTTAACACACCCCCACTCCTGCGCGGCCTTTTTTGCCACTGACCGTTGCAAGGCGGTAGCCCTATCCTAAACCCTTCAGTGTTGGGTACATAATAAGCATTTGGTTGATCACGACAGACTAATATTCAAATTACAAAGACTAGGCATAGACACACAAACCACCCACTGGATACAATCATTTCAAATGACATGCCCTAGACATCACCAGCTCAGTAAGACTCTTCGCAGATGACGCAATAGTTTACATAACCATCAAATCAGAAACAGACGCAGAAACACCCCAGTGAGACCTTATAAAACTTGAAAAATGGGAAAATGAATGGCTAATGGAATTTAACCCAGATAAATGTGAAATAATTAGAATTACAAGAAAAATAACTAAAATAAAATATCCCTACAAATTACATGGCGAAATACTAAAATCAACTGAAAATGCAAAATACTTAGGAGTTATTATCAACCAAACCTTAGACTGGACACCTCACATAAATAACATTACTAACAAAGGCAGTACCACACTTAATTTTATCAAAAGAAATATTAAAGTCTGAAATCTCAAAATTAAAGAAATAGCATACAAAACATATGTCAGACTCCAAGTAGAATAGTGTTCCTCAGTGTGGCATCCATGGCAAAAAGAACTCACCCAAAAATTAGAAATGATACAAAGAAGAGCTGCCAGATTTGTTTTTAGTGATAACAACTACCAAAGCAGTGTGACCTCAATGCTAAACGAACTAAGATGGCCAACTTTAGAACATAGAAGTAAAATGACTTCCTTAACAAATATGTACAAAATTCAAAATAACATTTTGTGTGCAGATCATCATCATCTCTTACCATAGCAAAACCTGAACTTTGTCGTTCCATTTTCTAGCACTAATTACCACCAAAACTCCTTTTCACGCACAATACGACACTGGAATTAACTACCACTAAATACAAAAGAGAGCTCTAGCCTTGACGTATTCACATCTAGGCTCCCACTACCACTTTTTCCATAGATACAGTGATTTTATTGTTTTTAAATGTTTAAACCTGTAATATATTAACTTCATATCTCTTAATTGTCTTATTTGTAACCCTGACTTGCGCCTCCCTATTATCTTCAATTTGAAGGATGGGAGTATTTTGCAGATTCAGATTCTGATCAGACAAAAAAGGCCGCTGGGCGTTTAAACAATGTTCTATGGTGCACCAAACCTCACACTTACCCTACTGTCATCCCAATAAAATGAGTATAAATAAAGAAATCCCCGCCATGAACTATTATCTGACCAACAAGACAGCATTAATAGGCAAAATAAGTAAATCACAAAGATGCTCGTGTATATATATTTTATATAAAACATTAATAACCCAGAAAGCCCCAAAGAAGGTACTCAGTGACTTGGCAGAAGCCTGAGCAACACGAGAATAAACCAGTGAGGGCACGACAAGACAGGATTGCAGACAAACACCAAACGTTACCGTCCTTTTGGCTTTAGATAGACGTTATCATAGGGTCCACAGCCTGTCCGATCATCGCACAATTAAAGAGGAAAGCATAGTGGCGAAACTGTAAATGGGTCCACCACCAAGCATGCAGTGCGTTGCAAAATGATAAGGTTGACAAAGATAGTATGAAAGTGAAAATGGTTGTCGATTTCGCCTGATCACTAGGTTACTTTGCTTCATCGCGTGTGTGCAGTGCAGTTCATACGCTCAACGGACAGTGTGTTGAACATGTTAGAGGAATTTTAAATGGTTATATAAAACAATGAAAACAAACACCTTTTATAATCCATAGTATGCATATCAAAGTCAATTAAATGTTGTACAGTCAGTGGTGGTTTAGTTTCTGTAATAGGATAAAGGAATATTCTGGATTGATTGAATTGGGTTTTAAGGCGCACCAACACATGAAAAGGTTATATGGCGCCTAACAGGCATGAACATGCCAGGCTCATCTTCCATGTACATCGAGATAAAATATGGAAAATGGGCCTAGAACCTTCTCACCCTGAAATGCAGAGTTGCTGCAAATTCTATCGTAGAAACTCCATTTACGCTGGAGCCACGTTTATTGTTTTTCTGCCACTGCTCTTTTGATGTGAGCGAGATAGCACCTGAAACGATGCAGGGATCATGATGAAGACCTTTAATGAACATGAAAAAAAATGATAAAATGAAAATGAATTTGGGAGGATTCTACCCTTCTACCTACCCCTACAAAGGGATCTGCAGTGGCCCTATTCTTTGCCCCGTGACCAAACGGGGGCACCTGGGAACAACACGGGGTAAACTGTCAGCTTAGAATTTAGCATTCGGGATTTCAATTTGTGGTTTTCGACGCCTAATACACTCAGTACATTTAAAAACGCAACATATTGGATTTTCGATTATTTCTAGTCCGCTTGTTTTTCAAATCAAGATTGTCGTTTATTTTCGTACACAAGTCTTCTTGTCCCAAAGGTTAACATATGGCGATAAACAGTTGCATAAGATTTGCTCTACTTCTTCAGTTAAAACACATGTTGCACGAGAACTCATTATCATCTGTAGAAATTAAACAAAACAAAGTGTTGCGTTTTCAAATGTACTGAGTAAAACTCCAAAAATCACATTAAGGGTCCTATAGAAACCACAGCGTCCGAACGCAATGGCATCGTAGGTCCGCACTGTACTGCAAACAAGGACTTGATAATACAATGAAAGAGACAACAAACAACAGAAAGGGTGGTGAAGACAGGGTTACCGACTTGGAACGGTCAGTAGGCAATAAGGCCTACTCAGTTAGGCCTGTATATATCAGTGGTAAGAGCACTGGGTCCACAAGCGGAATATTGTGGGTTCAAACTCCGCCGGATGCCGGTCTCTCCATATCATGTTTCATTAATTCATGGCTTATCTTTCATCACCACTCGGCAAAAATCCACTTCATGGACCTCAAATTTGCTTCAAGAGTAGTTAGTGCCTCACTGCTGTCTTGTGATGATGTTAGGCCGACGTTCTCTGAAAGAATGAAAGATGTAGAAAGAAATGCGTTGGTACTTCGTATGGCGCATCTGATTTATGTAGTGGCCAGTAGCCTAGTAGCATAGTAACTTGACCTGCGTACCATGAGTACTATGGGGAGGCTGTTTCAAAGTAATAGATGACATATCAGCAATGGCCCAGAAACAGTGCAATCCAGAGGAAAATAGAATCTTCAGGTGATCTGCGAGTGAACAGCGAGAGTCGTCATAGAAACATAATAAACAGCAATGTATCTAGCAGAAAGTATGTCACAACAAATAGCCATCCAGTAGGAGGGACAACAGCAAAGTTGGTGGAGGACGGAGTGAGTGGAGGCGAAAGATAGAAGCAAATAAAGCGGTTGTGAAGGTGGACCAAAGAAAACAACACTCTTCCACGAAGACGTTGAAGCTGAAAGACAAGACAGTTTGAGTTATTACAGCGTTTTAATTCTTTAAAAACTCCGTAGTAAATGTACTGCAAATTTGCAGTGTATACTAATTAACATACAAATACCATGTTCATACTCTCGAACAAGTTATTTCCGCTACGTATATATGTCTTACATGAAATCACTTGGACCAGAGTACTTCAAAACAACAAAATATATCTGATATTTACATATACTTCTGACCTAACAAAGACACGACGCACACACGTATCCTGTAACAGTAGAATGTCGTGTTCCTTGGTTGTAAGCAAATACTAATAGAATACAGTAACCGACTTGAACGACAGCATCTTAAACGGACCCGTTCTAAAACAGCATAATTGTATTCGGACTATATAGGGCATACGTATACACTAGTCAAAATTGCTAACCGATCACTTGTTATTTTCTTATTTATTTGTCTCAGAAAAATAAAATATATGTGAAATTGGAAATAAATGTATTGAACAATGTTCTATAAGTAATCACATCAGTAAAGCAAAGTATTTTATGAATTTCAAAGGAGTTTATTGTATCGAAATTCATAGATACCAGTAATTTCAAAATTTACAAAAATCAATATCGCGTATGACAGCCGTTTGCGTGTACAACAGCTAAACAGCGTTGTCGCATGGAATTTATGTAGTTATGTAGAAAACGCTGAGGTATGTTATTCCAAACATTGACAATGTCCCTTGTGAGGTCAGCAATATTTTGTTGCCTTGGTAACTGTCGCACACGACGGTCGATTTCGTCACACACATGTTCGATTGGATTTAAATCCGGACTACATGGCGGCCACTCCATTATTCGAATGTTGTTGCTCTGAAGAAGCTGACGGGTAGTTCTTGCAGTATGGCAAGGTGCATTGTCTTGCATGAATGTCATCCCACGGTTAGCGCGAATATGGGGAATAAGCGTTGGTCGAAGTATTTGTTGCTGGTATTGGTCTGCGTTCAGGTTTCCTCGAACAACCACCATATCAATTTTAGTGTGCAAACTAATACCTCCCAAAACCATCACTGACCCTCCTCCAAAATGAGATCTTTTGTTGACGCAATTATCAGAATATCGTTCCCCATGTCGTCGATAAATTCGCTCTCTGCCGTCAGACTTCTGAAGATTAAATCTGGACTCATCTGTAAAGGCGACATTTGCCCAGTCTGCTCTGGTGAACCTCAAATACCTTCTGGCCCACTGAAGCCGAATTCGCCGGTGTCTTCCAGTCAATACTCATCCCACAAAATGTCTTCTCGCTCTCAATCCCATGATCCGTAGTCGATTTCGTACTCTTTGATCACTCACGTTTCTATTATGGACGCCTATTAAACGTCTGGAAATATCTGTCGCTGTTATTCTTCTATTACGAAGGTGTGTTAAAAGGATGTAGCGATCTTGACGCTGCGTTGTCACACGTCTTTTTGGCCTTCGGTAAGGGTCATCAATACTTCCGGTGCGATTGCACTTGAGCCAAAGGTCGTAAATTGTTGAAAAACGTCTGTTGACTGTTCTGGCTACCTATAAATATAAAACAACTCATTCTTGCGACTTTTTCAGAAATAATGAACATGGTTAGACAGAATCATGTACGAACGAACAAACGAAGTGACGGACGGACGGACGGACAGACAAGTAAACTTATGAATAAACTAACCTGCCAGAAGGATGAGGAATATTATAATACACAATACTGGACTTGAAAAAGAGAAAATAAAACGTTGAAAATCGATTAAATAAATTAATAAAAATGAACAAATTACGCAATGTCCTTTACCTGCCGAATCGAAGTACCAGCAATAATCATACCGACGGCCCGTCCACGCTCTTCCGTTGTCATCCGACGCATTTTTTATTTAATTTTTAGTAAGTTTTTGTTTGGGATTGAAACGATAAACAATTCCGAGAACACAAACACATGTTCAAATCTTACCTCGTGCAGCACGGGATAATAATGCGATTTCGCGCCAAAATAAGCCACGAGACCGGAAGTGCGGATTTTGAAGTTACAAAATGTATTGATCGTTTTGTTTGCTGCTCATATTTATTTGTATGAAATATCAACTCAAAATATACAATATTTGATATAATATTCCAAATAATAAAATGACCGGTTAGCAATTTTGACCAGTGTATAATAATTAGATAAGTAACACTATACGAGTAAACGTCTTCTCGCTTAACATGCTTATCGAAAATAGGCTATCACTGACATAGTTATAACTTAAAATAAATGTTCAGTGGAATGCAATGCCATTGTTATTCCCTCAGTCATCACAGTGTATGCATGCTTTATGCTCATCCCTCAGACAGGGCCCATACACCCATCTACTTTTCTGATACAGTCATAATATTTAAAATATAATACAACAAACAATACAATGCGCGAAGCATTAGTTTCAATGATAAAAACACAAGTCCTGTATTCTAGCAATATAAATAACCGGCAAACGGCAAATGAATTAAAATATATGTATTGACTACCTGTGTTTTGTGTGTGAACAAAATCACGCATAGATACAATCCATGCACATGAATGCCAAAATTGACACTACACAACCTTGATCAAATATAAATCATTCAAAATATTTTTCATAAAGGTACAATATAATTGAATTGGGAAACAATAGTGTAAAAAAAGAAAGCAGTCATTATTATGTTGGTACTACTGGTCTTGAATGCTACATTTCCTGTTCGAGTTGTATATCTATTTTATCAACTAAAACCAGTAAAGCAACGATACAATGTCATTTACTATTTGTAGAGCAAAATACTGGAAATTGCTTTGGCAGATTTCAAATACAATGATATGGTTGTCGGTATTAAAATGTCATGGCTGGCCGATGGAGTCTTTAAGGTGTTAAAAATATATATCTTCTGTTCAACCATAATAGTAGATATAAAATTGGAACAGGAAATGTAGTATTCAGTCAACCAAAAACACACACAGTAACAAACAACAATTACAAACTTAAAATGAATGAATAAAATGCAAGATATATAAGTCGCATAAGTTTACTAACCCGTATTGACTTTCCAGAAAACGTACCTATTCCCTTAGCAAGACCTTAAGTAGTGAACGATTCAAATGACTTAAAGTGGTAAATGTGAGTCTTGTGGGGATTTCATTATTTACACTTGCGGTGTACAGTAAGAGTGAGTTGCTTGATCCTAGAACCTGATTCAAACACTCAGCTGCCATTTTGCCACAGACCATTCCTACTTTAAAACCTTTTGGCGTTTTGGTTTGTGTCCAGAACTTTACTTCTAAATAATACCATGTTGTTGTTTGTTTTGTATGTATGTATTTGGTTGACTGGGTGTTGTAAATGCTACAGTTAAATTGGCTTTTGAGTCTACTTGTGTTCGTAGCCTATGATGCATTCGTGTTTCATACAATGAAAAATACAAATAACTCCTCCTTATTTGGCGAACATAAGATGTTATTAGATATTATTATACCTCACGTTTACACTCCTGTATATATTGCCCATACCCTTAGCGTGAAGCAATTTTTACTTTTCATCGCTAAACAATTTTTACCATCACACGATTGTGACGTCACGGGAAGTATAAAAAAAGGTTTTTGGTTTGTGCGATCACGACATGCTTTGCGCAATTGGAAATCGGTGGACGCTTATTAAAATACAGTTGAAGTTATGTCAGTAGCAAGACGCTTGGTTTACAAAACGACAATAAACAAATATGGCGAGCAGATTCGCGACAATTTCGAAAGCGGATTTGAACACCCTGAAACTGGCCATTTTGTGTTTGGTATGAACGAGGCTTCGCCTCGGTTGACATTAATTTCCTCAGTTTGACAATATCCACTGTCACCCTCACTGGGATGCAATATTTATATAATAGCAAATCTGTTCTCTCAGTATATATCCTTGGTGTTTCAACGAGTGTTGCTTAAGTCATAAGGAATGGTTGTGGTACTTTGATTTTCTATTTAAGAAGAAATGGAAGAGCAATATGCATGTCGTCACCTCAAATACAATACAGACATAACAGAACATAAACTGGACAGTTTGCTAGCTATAAGATATAAATATCGAACAGGTAGCATTTAAGGACCATGGTCATCCACAAACACGCACAGAAACAAACATCAACTACAAAGATGAATCCAAGACAAATTATGACATCACACCCTTTAAGGTTGACAAAAGGGCTATTGTCTTGGAATGAAAAAAATGCCGCTTAGGGTTTAAAGCAGGTTCTAAGGTGCACCAAACCTCACTCTTACCCAATTGTTATCTCAATAAACGGAATATTGTAAATAAAGATATAGCCGCCAGGGTTTATTCTCTAACAAAGAAGCAAGTAAAACATATAAATGATCATGTAAATACAAAAATGCCCAGTAAGCCACACAGTAATTACAGCCAGAGCAAAAACAGAACAAGACTAGTAAGGGTACGGCAAGACAATGGTTAAGACAAAAATCAAACGCTACCGCCCTATAAGGACTTAGATGTACGTCATCATAGGGGTCAACACTATTGCCGGTCATCGCACAATCAAAGAGGAAAGCATAGTGGTGAACTGTAAAAGGGTCAACCAGTAAACGTTCAGAGCATTGCAAACTGACAGGGTCATAACATCTTTTGATAAACCTTTTAAAGTATAATAACTATTGTATGAAAGTAAATTTGAGTACCATATTCTAGATCTAAGCATTCCAATATATAAGCATATAGTAGATAAATATTTTACATTTTCTTGGCTCCTCCAGAATTTTAACCTCAAAACAACTATAATTATAATTCAGAGTTAATGTCCAGTAATTTGTAGACAACGATTTAGTTGATGAGTTTGCACTTAACATGTATGTCTACTCATGATTTAGTGTTACTTATGTTAAAATGAGGTATGTTTAAGAACATCTGAAGATGGATTACAATAGAGTAAATTGCACAAATTACATTAACACTTAAAATGCATAATATGAAGTAAAATAACTTTTGGAATAAATTTTCTCCCTCAATTCGTCGTGTTACAATTATTATATTAATATGCATTAAAATTATGATGGGTGTTTTGTAAACTAATCGTTTTAGCTCCAGTGTATAGTTAGAATATTTAAAAAAAGCAGCAAAAAAAGCGAAAAAAAAACCAACATAAAACATAAACAAAATACTCTGTATATTCAAAGTATATTCTAATACCTTTGGAAATGTCAATGTTATTGAATCTTATTTTATTGTATTTTAAATAAATCAGCATTGTGAAGATCTTCCCATCACACATGTCACCACATCACCAGGTGTTTAGAATTCAAAATGCAGCCTATACTTAAAACATGGCTAAACTGTTTGATTGCTTTGAACCCAATCCTGCAGCCGTGTCAGTAGACGAAATCATATATGACTTAGGAAATAGTTCCCCAAGTCCTATGTTCTATCAATCGTATTAAAGTCAAATAAACATGCAGTCTTAGTTATATAGTTGGAAGCGAACAGTGTATCATATTGTCATACGTCGCATAAGGTTGGTATGACATGCCCGTGTTTAATTTACAGTGTAGTCGGTGATATTATCTTCTTATCTTTCTTGAAAATAGAACATTGCATAAGTTTAAATATAGATGCAACAATTGATACGAAGCAAATTGTTCAATATGTTGTTCGTTATATGAGCAGTTGTTGTGCTTCTCCATTCAGCTAGTAAGATATATTTAGTGTTTGTTCATAAGATGTAACACTTAATTGTATATATTGAACTTGTTTTTGTATCAGCTATGAGTGGTCAAAACGAGATTAACGAACGCATCACCACATTATGGTTATATTCTGTCCTTAGTCATCATGTGAGTTGGCCATCTTGTTAACTCCTCAACAATTGCAGGTAGATTGCATTACTTCTTTTACCCAACATGTATGTAATCACTTTCTCAATGCAGAGGTAGATTACATGTCTATTATCATCGAAAATGTGTGTAACGTTTTCATATTTCTACAGTTATATATTTCTTAACAAGGCAATGACGAATACATTTCCTACCATCGTCTAACATGTATGTAAACTCTTCACCAATGCAAGAGGTAGATAAAACAACTGCCTTCATCCAAAACTACTTTCACTTTTCATCTTGGTTGGTTGAGGAAGTTTTAGTTTCCAACAACAATGTATTGTAATCCTCGATGAAGTTTCCTTACAAATCGAGTGAACAATACATAGTAAATGTTGACAACATATGTATATTAATGAGAAACCAATCTATAATGTATGTAATGCTAGTTATTGTAGATATGAATGTACAGAATATATCTAACAATGTATAACACAATTTATTGTACACTTCTGTTTTTTTTATCAAGGGATATTGTCGACAGCATCACAATACACATCTCGTGCACGTTGACGACTCGTACGAGAATCATAAAAGACAGGCTCCGTGATTTAAAAAGTAAGTTTCGAGTAAGTTTCGTTATCAAACTTAGGGGCACTCAATTAAGATTGAACCGTAGATAAAACTAATTAAAAAAGGCAATTGAATTTGTAAGCGGGTCTCGTAATGGCTAACGAAGTGAAAATCGTTATTCTGTGTTTTAACAGACCTGGCTAGTGACAGTGCATTGCTCGTCGTCGTTTTCTGTTGTTTTCGTAGTCCTTTAGCATAGTTGTCTTGAGACATGTATCGAAATGTCGCCAAATTTGATTCGTACATGTAAGTTTTAAATGTATACTGAGATTTAGAGGCGATCGACAATGAACAAAATAAACAAACACATTAACAAATTAGTTCCCTTGATGTGTTTAGTATATTTGGATGTTAGCCTGTTAGAACATGTAGGACAATAATCTTAAAACAGTCTCTTTCGCTACTCTTTCGCTTGTTCTTTTCAAAACAGTAGTATTGACTTTACAACATAACCTACAATATGTAAGTGTGGCGCATGCGTAACACAGTTAATTGCATACGTTATATAAATATATATTTATTAATGTATATCTTTTTTAACTAGTAGTAGTAGTAGATCTTTATTTCCTCGAAGCGTAGGAGAGTATACATACATATTACAGTACAAGGTAGTCAAAATATATACAAATCCACATATAAATGGCATACATGCAATACATGTGACTTAAATAATTCCGTACTTTAACTATTCAAAATGCAGAATATTTACAAATCTCATATGACACATACAACAATGATGAATTTAAGTCATAAATTACAAATAAAAAATAAAATAATAATTATAACACTATATTGCAATATTGAAATTGAGTTTTGTCACATAAGGAGGATATTATGCAAGGATTTCTTTTTTATTTATACAACTTATCTACGACAGAGACAAACTTATTAATAAAAGCCATGTTAACAGTAGACGTCCACATTCCATATTCCCACATTCCTGTCTCTCTTGGTCTCTTAATGGCTTGAATAACCAATATGTCACGTTTGTAATGTCATTTCTGCAATAGTTTTCAGGTTTCATCCCATCACGAAGAGAACCGGAGATACGGCCCTTGATTTTCTAAAATATGTTATAATTTGTCCTCGTTAACAGGATAGGGCCTTCATTGTTAGATGGGATGGGTATGGGTAGTTGTCCATCATCCGTCGTTCGTCCGTCAGTTGTCTTTGTTTTGATATTAATGAAAGCTCGGTCATGTTCGTAAAACAGTCAGTTTAGAGCCATTGATTTTCTGAAATATGTTCTGATTTGTCCTTATTAACAGGATAGGGCCTTTATTTTACCTCTTCTGGCCGAAGGCCAGCAGAGCTTATGTAATGGCTGGGTGTCCGTCATCCGTCTTCCATCTGTTGTTAATCGGATCTTTATTGAACTTAACCAGATTGGTTGATATCAAGGCTATAAGTTGTCCTCAGTAACATAATAGGGCCTTCATTGTTATGCCCCCACCACCGAATGACGAGGGAGCATAACAGCGTTAGCCATGTACATCCGTCCATCCTTCCTTCCGTCCGACCTCCCGTCCGTTCATTCGTCCCGAAAATGTGTGTGTCTATCTCCTCTAGACCTATACTTTTCAACCGATTGCTTCGAAACTTTACAGGATACTTACCTATGATGTTAATATATGCATATCTTTTCGGTCGTTAAAATTGACAAGTATTACCGGAGTTATGGCCCCTTTTTCGTCAAATTGTACGTAAATATATCTTGTGTGTCCATCTCCTCCCACACTGTTCAACCGATTGCTTCAACACTTTACAGGATGCTTACCTATGATGTCAAGATATGAATATCGACCCAGTATTACCCAGTATGGCTCCTTTTTCGCCAATTTTACGTCAAAATATCTTGTGTGTCTATTCACGCCCACAGTTTTCAACCGATTGCTTCGAAACTTCGAAACTTTACAGGATACTTACCTTTGATTTCAAGATGTCCA
Source organism: Cyrtodaria siliqua (assembly GCA_037043455.1). Taxonomy (NCBI): domain Eukaryota; kingdom Metazoa; phylum Mollusca; class Bivalvia; order Adapedonta; family Hiatellidae; genus Cyrtodaria; species Cyrtodaria siliqua. The sequence continues at coordinate 29,330 of JAWPHD010004223.1, forward strand.
TATAGGTTTGGCGTCAAAATCCACCCAGTATTACCAGCGTTACGGCCATTTTTTTGTCAAATGTTACGTTTTACACTGATTCAGTAGGGGCATCCGTGTACCATGGACACATTTCTAGTTTATCCGATGTTTTCGACATTTTACCAGATTGTTACTATCAATGAAAGCTTGGACAATTTTGAAAACCAAATTTGATTAATAACTTCGGAGTTATGGCCCTTGATTTAGTTCAACGATGCTGATAGGACCTTCATTTGGCCTGATTTCAGCGAAACTTTGCAGGGATTATTAGTACCAAGCCTAGTTGTACATATCGTTACTGTGTTCCGGTTCAATGATTTGGCAGAGTTATGGCCCTTTAAAGGTTTAAATACACACATTTGGTCTGGACTAGTTCTCCAGAACACTGGCCGGATTTCATTGAAACTTGGCAAGGATGATCAGTATCAAGCCTAGTTATGCATGCCATTGCCGTGTTCCGGTGGAATGCTTTTTGGCGAAATTATGGCCATTTAAATGTTTTAATACACAGACTTTGTCCAGTCTAGTCTCTTCTGAATTCCTGGTCGGATATCGACAAATCTTGACGGGGATGATGAGTACCAAGCCTAGTTGGGCCTGTCATCACCGTGTTGCGATTGAATGATAATTTGGCAGAGTTATGGCCTTCGTAATGTTTTATTGCACAAACTCTGTCTCGACTAGTTCTCCTGATACTCTGGCTGGATTTAAACTTACCAAGGCGGGGATGATCAATACCAAGCCTAGTTGCGCATATCATCACCGTGTTCCAGTTCAATTAACTTTGGCAGAGGTATGGCCCGTTAACGGTTTTAATACACTAACTTTGTACATAATATTGACCCTCTGGCCTGATTTCAGCGAAACGTGGCAGTGATGATCAGTACCAAGCCATGTTGCGCATGTCATCGCCATGTTCCGGTTGAATGGTTTTTGACAGGGTTATGGCACCTTATACACAAACTTTATCTCCAGCCAGTAGAGCCACTTGTTTTATTGCTGTGACACGGTCTACCACAAATTAACTTCTATAGTGAATTGATTTATAAACTGCGTTACATCCTTGGTCGTGTTCACATTTGACAGCTGTTATCAAAATTGTTAGGAAGTTTATCAATCGAAGTTATGTGCAACGCAATGCATTTTTAGCGTTTGACCCAATGATAAAGTCTACCTAATAGGTAGGTCCTAACTTTGGGGAATTTTTGTTTGGGGATTTTCTTTGTTGTTGTTGTTGTTTATGTTTTTTCTATAGCTTGTGAAAAAAACTATTTTTAAACAGTCTGGAATGCACTCTATGCTTTCACGGCTTACCTCTTTGTCCATTTCTTCACTAAAGTTGACCGATGAGGAAGCCGAGAAAATTTTCATACGTACAGATCCAATGTATAACACTGCTTTCATAGTTCAAAGCTACAAACAGCATGTTCTCTGACCCTATATTGACAAGGAGTCTGATCACGTCAGGAATTTTCTGAAACTACTATATATTAATAAAGGTATTGCTTTTTCATTGACATGCCTAGTATTTTTCGAGATACTCGTGTAGTTGATTCTTTCTGAAAATATTTCAAAAATTTCGAAAGTCCTGTAATTTGTTATAAGTATAAAAAGCCTACTAGAAATATTATTTTCAACTACAACAAAATAGTTTCTGACCTTGATATAGTATATAATACTCCTAAGGATTGTGAATGCAACACATCAACATTTTCTATGCTCCAGAAGGTCATGTCATCACTGGTAATTTTCATATTGTTGATAAACGTATTCGGCATTTGTTTTCGAAAGGTCCTAAATATAGATTACCTTCAACTATTGATTTTAATGCCTGTCGTGCCCAGATTGCCCACTCCATTGAAAATGTTAGTACAAACTGGTGTCGTAGAGAACATGCGGACCCAAACTCGCTTTCTACTTGGAAAAGGTCAATTCTTAAAATTATAGATATAGGTATTAACTTTTGTAATGCTAACCCCTCTTTACTTCCTCTGAGACCTAGGTTTTCCTTTAGTAGTTTAAAATCGGGAATTCAGGAATTTCATAATAAATTTGTTTTAGTTCCTGCAGATAAAGCAGATAATAATGTAATTATTGTTTGACGCCTACATTACGTCAATGTTTCATCTCTGGAACTCGGCAGCACCAATTCGTATATTCCAGTTAATTCTACTGAGGATGATGTTGTTTCCGCACATATCACTCGGTGCACTACTTTCAAGGCTGGTGTAAACGATAAGCAAAATAAACTGCCTACTATGTACTGGATTCCTAAATTACATAAAAATCCGTATAAGGCTCGCTTTATTTCGAATTCTAGAGCCTGCACCACAACACACATCTCCAAACATTTATATTCTTGTCTTACTGCCATTAAAGATCACGTTAAACTATATTGTGATAAATATAATGAAAACTCTGGGATTAATTTATTTTGGTATATAAAAAAATCAGGAGACGTTCTTGATAACATTTTCAATAAAGGTCAAGTTTCATCAATAAGCAATTATGACTTCTCTACACTATATACAACCTTACCACATCACCTTGTTAAAGACAAGATAATTTCTCTTATTCAAAAAACATTCGCTAGAGAAAATACTACATTTGTCGCATGTAATAATATTAAAGCGTGTTCTACTAACGGCAGTTTAGACAGTTATACTATGAGGACTTGCTATGAAGTTTGTGAAGCACTCATCTTCCTATTAGATAACATTTTCGTCAGGTATGGAACCATCGTTTATAGACAAATTGTTGGTATCCCTATGGTATTCCACTTGTCGCAGATTTGTTTTTATTTTGCTATGAAAGAGATTTCATGTTGAGTCTTTCACCAGATACCCAGGCAGATGTTATTGAAGCCTTTAATGACACCTCTCGGTATCTGGATGACATATTGAACATTGACAACCCTTTTCGTCCAACTATAGTCAATAATATTTATCCTAATAAAAAACTTCAACTTAACAAAGCTAATATATCTGATAATAACGCTTCTTTTATTGAGTTAGATCTCTCGATTGAAAATGGTGAAATAATTAGCAAAATCTATGACAAGAGGGATGATTTTAATTTTGACATTGTTAATTATCCTCACCTGGATGGGGATGTTCCCCGAGCAACTTCGTATGGGGTGTATGTGTCTCAGCTTATTCGTTTTTCAAGAGCTTGTACTCAAGTCGAGGACTTTAATATTTGTAAAATTTATATAACTAAAAGGCTACTCAATCAGGGTTACCGTTACCATAAACTTCGTAAAACCTTTGCAAATTGTTATTATCGTAACCGTGATCTTCTTTCTAAATATAAAAGTAATTTAAGGACTCTTCTGCGACAAAGACTATCACAACCTGACTTCTATGGTGATTTGACGTGATTGATAAACTTCGTAATATTCTTGTCATGATCACTTTCATACTATCTTTGTTCAACTTGTTAAAACTGCATGCTTGGTGGTGGTCCGCCACTATGCTTTCCTCTTTAATCGTACGATGACCGGACAGGCTGTGAACCTTATGATGACGCCTACCTAAAGCCCATTGGGACGGTGGCGTTTGATGTTTTTCTATGATCTTTCTTGTCGTGCCCTTAATGTTTTTTTCTCTTGTTGCTCTGGCTTCTTCCAAGTCATTGAGTACCTTCATTGTGGCTTTCTAGGCTATTGTTTTTTTGTATTATATTTACACGAGCATATTTGTGTTTTACTTATATTGCCTATTGATGCTGCCTTGTTGGTTAAAGATTAGGTCATGGCGGGGATTTCTTTATTTACACTGTCCTGTTTTAATGGGATGACAGTAGGGTAAGTGTGAGGTTTGGTGCACTGACCGTTCCATGGCGGTAGCTCTATTGTCAACCCTTTTGTGTTTATGATGTCGTTTGCATTTATTATTACTTTTGCCTTCTTGTTTGTCTGTTTGCGTGTTTGTTTCTGTGTTTTGTGGTTGACTGTCCTCCTTGAATACTACTTTCCCTGTCCGATCTTTTTATATTTCTTGTTTGTGTAATCCAATATTGGTACTGAAAGAAATACATTGATAAATTTGTGTTGGTCATTCAAATGGCTGCCATCTTGAAATTCAAATGGCTGCTATAATAAGATGTATCACTTTACCTGCATACATGTATAATAAGGGGGCAGTTTGTTATGTTATTGGAATTAACATTAAAGACATTTGCATAGTAAATGTGCCCTCATTAATTCTTTAAAATAGCGGACTTTGCAATAATTCGCCACTTTAATCGTAAAAAACAACAATTTTCCCAGTTACATTTTGAAAAGAACTTTTTTTGTCATGAAGCTCCTGATCTTGATTTAAATTCGTATCCTCAATAATTATTTCAGTTTTTTTTTCAGATATATTTATAATTGTTGCGAAGAGTATTTTCAATACATTTAATCATTCACAGAAATTGTAGAATGTCACCTGATTTTATGAATACGGAGTTCTGATCAACCCGGGGCTAGAGGGCAATAGCGGTAGCTAGCATATTTCACTACCGTCATGAACAGTCTCAATCAAACCGAGACTGAAATATTTTGTATCGGTCGTTTTCGGCCGTTTCCAGTCGACAGTCTTCATGCACAACAGATTGCTAAATGTAGATATAAAAGTCGAGCAGGAAATGCAGCATTCAAGGACCACAGTCAACCAAAAGCACGCAAAGAATACCTTTAGGCAAGACAAGATATCACATCACAAACATAAACGGGTTGACAATAGGGCTACTCCTTGGAACGGTCAGTGGCAAACAAGTACCGTTGAGGGTTTAAACCAGGTTCTAAAGTGCACTCTTACCCCATTGCAATCCCAATAAAATTGGACATCGTAAATAAAGATATTTCCACCATGTTATTTCTCTAACAAACAATGCAGCTATAATAGGCAGTATAACACATAAATGATCATTTATATGTGAATATAAAAAGCCTAGACAGTCACCAAGCAAGTACTCAGTGACTTGGCAGAAGCCAGAGCAACAAGAGAAAAAAACATTAAGGGAAAGACAAAACAATATTTAAGACAGGCTTCAGACACTACCGTCCTTTGAGGATATAGGTATATGGGCCCAGTTTACAACTGCAGCGTCTGTACATTTACTGACGCCGCACATACATGCACTAATTGCACGATGGAACTCTAAATTGCACGACGGAACCCTTTGAAAATACAAACTTCTCCAAATATAGCCCAAGCAACAGGTCTGAATCCGAAATATATTGATAGATCTTCAATGGATCCTACGTAAAGGAACAGCTAGTGTCTTTAACTGACCTGTAGAATGTAATTAATGACATCACCTGACACATACACATGAGACACCACGTGTACTTTGGGAAGCTGTGGGGTATCATGTACCAAGGCGTGGTATTCCAGTGTGACAGCACTATATCTGCTTCATATAGACATTAGATTTGTCCACGTATCACAGATATCCGTATGTACTTGTAATTAGCAAATCCGTCTCTACATCGTCCGAGACCTAGACTTTTGTTTCTTAATTTTAAAACGGGAGTCCAGGATTTTTGACTCATATTTGTGTTTGTTCTTGTTGAAAAAAACTAATAAGGTAAGTATTGTTTGACGTCTACCACTACTCCAAAAGTAGATATAAAAGTCGAACAGGAAATGTAGCTTTCGCAAAATACAGTGAACCAAAATTAAACATAAGCACGTATAACAATTACAATGTTAATAAGAAGCAAGGCATGTCACATCACAAACACAAACAGTCGACAATAGGGCGACCGCATTGGAGTAAAAACCTTTTTTTTTTGTTCAAGAACTCGGTAGCACGCAACTCTATTTAACTTTAAAAATACACACAATATATATTTTCTATCATTTAGAATCGTTTTTACATGATGACTCTTTTGATTTTTTAAAAAAAATGTATTCCGGGATTTTATTCAAGCAAACATTAGAATGACAGTCCCATAAACAATATATTTCTTCTATTTACCTCAACAGTCCATGTCCAAAAACGGAAAACATGTACACAGTTATATCCACATTCATAAATACATAAAACACAAGTCAATATTGTGTAAATGCTTATTTATCATGAATGATGATCAGAACATAAGTTGTAACCATTCGTGTGTGGTGATTGGTTGCTAAGATCGTCTGCAAGTATCTGGAAAATCGTGTTTTTGTGACTGATTCCATCAAATCTGCATGAACTTTATTTACTTATCTATTGCAGAATATATAAATTCAGAGTTTTTAAATTGTTTGCTCAGTTGAGTTTTTAAGAACAAACATAATTGTTGTTAGTAAATCATAGTTCAGGTAAATGTTACTTAGTGACTTAGTTTTTTAAGCATTTTTAAGCATTTAAGTTAAAATTATGGAATTGTTGGTGAAACCCGCGCCAGTTAATACAATATAAGAGGTCAACTAGGTATACTTTTCTGTATTAGGCTAATACGTGGCTATCTCTAATGACTGTATGTTGATCCAAGAATATTTGTGAAGACGTTCTTAATAACATGTGTAATACTTTTCAAGTTCCATCCATATAACTAGTCTTATGACTACTCGACACTATATTCAACATTACCAAAACCTTAACACACAACCTCTTATCAAAGAGAAGCTTATTGCTCTTTTTTCAAAATGACTTTACGAAAACTTTTTGCTTGTGACACTATTAACGCATGTTTTATAGGTGGCTTTAAAGTAGAAAACCGCTTAAGCCGATGCTAAAGGACAATAGCATAGTTTTTTGAAAGTTCATTCAAATACGTAGAACATATTCAATAACTCGTTAATATCTCGTGTTTCCACTTTACAATTCGATGTAAAGTGGACACATGAGATATTAGCACATGCGATATTAGCGAGTTTGTGAATATTTTCTGTGTATTTGAATGAAGTTTCTACATCTGGGCTATTGTCGTTAACCTTTACATTTGTTAAGTTTTGTTAATTTCGTTTTCACAACTATGTTTTTAAACTGTGATTTATTTTTTATTTTCGGTATTTTGTGTAAACATTGAATAATGATGTTATTAAAAGAAAGTCATGCTACAATTGTTGGTTCTTTCTTACAGTCTCAGATTTTGCAGGAAAACAAAGTGGATACTTTTTCAGTTTGCTGAGTATATATGCGACTCCACAAACATAAAGGAGTTGACAATGGGTATCACATTGGAAGGTTCAGAGGCAAAAGCCAGGTTCTTGGGTGCTCCAAACCTCACGCATTTCGCTATTGTATATCCGCCAATATATATCCGTTAAGCGAATAGGCAGCATTAAGCAGCAATATAATATACTGAAAAATGGATCCCTTGGAAGCAACAACACAACCAAGAGATAAAAGTAGCAGACTCGGTTTTATTGAAGCTGTTTATGTGAGGTGATGTTCAGAGCAACACCTATCGCTCCTCCTAGCACCGGCTTAAGCGATATTCTACGCTAAAGCCACACAAATTGGGCTTGGTGACCCCAAAGGACCTCACTCATAAGTCAAGATGTATTTTTTAACAACGACAGAATATGAAATACAATAAGATGTATTTTTTAACAACGACTTAATATGAAATACAATAAAGTTGAGTGCGTAACTAACATTAAAATTAAAAGTTAAATGCATTACATATTAAATTAACAAATACATTTTGTAATAAGAGTTCTGCAGCAATTCATCGCGGTACAATAGTCTCCGTGACCGAATGGTTAACGACGTTGCGTTGTAACCTTCGCTTCTCACCACTGCGAGTTCGAATTCCACTGGTAATTCGACTTGTAAGTGAGAAAGTGTCGATTCTTATGGATGGCGGGAGGTGTACAGTACTGGTTCTACCCAGGAAAAATGTGTGGTCTCTATCCACAAAAAATCGACCGTCAATATATAACCTTACATTTGTTGAAAATGACGTAAAGCATTTTACAAACAAATGAAACAAATTATTTAAATTAATATACGTTAACATTATGATAAATTACGGGGTGGTAGGGTGAGCATTGATATCTCATAATAGGATAACAGCAAATAGAATTTAATGATAACAGATACAAATGAATTAAAAATAAAGAGTGAGGATAGTGGCACAAAACAACACAAAAAAATATCATAGTGTGGATAACAGACAACAGTCAATAGTTATTCTCAATTTCTCAATAACGTATAACAAAGCATGAATTTCGCAAATAAAAGACCACATTAAATTAACCAATATCCGTACATAGTTAACATTAATTAAAAAATCAGCAGAACAAAAAACTTGCTTCCCTTCAATGATGTGTTATAAACTACTACTTTTAGCTCAAATGTATCATGTGTATCGGGAAACACTTGTATCGCATAATCCGTAATCCATCAACTATATCTTAATATTTTTTGAAAATGGCATTTGATCTGCTCGACAAATATAATAGCAATCTTAAAACACTTATGCGACAATATTTAACCCGTCCTTTATGGAGATGAGAGGGGCGTCCGTGGCCGAGTGGTTAACGTCTCTGACTTGAAATCACTTGCCCCTCACCGCTGTAGGTTCGATCCCTCAGGGGCCTAGGAATCTTTATGTGAGGAAGCTATCAAGCTGGCTTGCGGAACGTCGGTGGTTCTACCTAGGTGCCCGCCCGTGCACGAAAATTGCCCGGAGGGGCACCTGGGGTCTTCCTCCATCAATGGAAGCTGGAAAGTCGCCATATGACCTTAGCTGTTGGTGCGACTATAAAATCCAATTCAATCAATTCAATCAATGGAGATGAGATTTACAAACTTAGGAAGATTATCGGTCGTGATAATTTTCATGAGTTATTTTTTAAAATTATTAGAACATTTATTAACAGATGTTACGACCGAAGTATTCTGCGGCGCACTACATACTTAGTTGAAGACCTTTCTACAATTTGCAATTATGCTTTCCTCTTTGAGTGTGCAACGACCGGACGGGCGGTGGACTCTATGACAACGACTCTATGACAACGTGTTCCAAAACCCTTTAAGGCGGGAACAGTTTGACGTATGTCCTTTACTTCGTTTTATCGTGACCTTAAAGATTTTCCCCTTGATGCTCTGAATTCAGAAAAGTCATCGAGTACATATGAGATTAGCTTCTTAGGTTGAACTTTTTTTATATATATTATTTGTAACACTATTAATAATTTACAAGTCCAGACGTTTAAACACACGTTTTAATTATCTTTAAAACTACCCCATTTTACTGTCTGAGCGTATAGTGGTTATATTAATTCTATCATATGTTACTCAATCAAATCTCTACATCCTTAGACTATCTCTAACAACCTCCCACTATCTTTGACTCTGCTTCTAAACACACCAGTATATACCTGCATGCACGTGCAAGTCTCCCACAGTTATTCAATATGTCGTAATAAAGTATGCCGCCTACTATACTACTACAGACACAGTTGCGTTCAAGTACCCCAAAAATGCATTCCGTTTGCGTTTCGATTGCGTTCCGTTTGCGCTCCGTTTGCATTCCGTTTGCATTTCATTTGCGTTTTTGAATGCATTCAGCGTTTATAAACGAAACTATGCGTTCATTTAAATGCACGGAACGAACGCAACATAATATGTGCGTTTAAATGCACAAACGGAGAAAATGCATTTGCGTTCGTTCGATCAGCGTTTACCAATCGCAACATTTCTGACGATTAAACTACGCATGATATCCAGTCATGCAATTCTTACCACGTGTCGGCGACTAATGTTTCGGCGACTAATGTTTGTGATCATATTGAAGAATGTGTCCTTTGGTTGACATTATTTGGTGGTGCACATTGATGAGTATTCTGTTTTCTTCCGGGTTTTTGTCATTTTCATCAAAAATTTAACATATATAAAAATATGCCGTCTGATTTTACCAACATTATTTCAGTTTTATATTGAAATAATATAAAGTTTGTGCTACACAATAAATACATTTTCTATTTTAAATCAGTAAAAATGAAAGTGTGTAATCGTGCTAAATCGAGACTTCAATTATGTACTCAAAAGGATAATATTGAAAGGTATCCAAACTAGCGAAATGCATTTGCGTTCGGTTCGTTCGTTTCGTTGCGTTCGTTTCGTTCGTTCCGTTCGTTTTCAGCGTTTAGCGTTTTAAAAAATGCATTCATCGTTCGTTTTAAAAAACGCTGAATGCTGAAAACGAACGGAGTGCACGCATCGAACAAAATGCATTTTTAAAATATAGATCGTGCAACTTTCATTCAGCGTTCGTTCTGCATTTATTTGGGGTACTTGAACGCAGCTGGGTCTGTACCTGAGTAAGCTAATATAATATCTGCTATTTGAGATGAAATTCCCAAATTGTGGAATAATGGTCATTTACTATTAACTGCGAGATACTTCTACCTTTTTGTTATTAAACTATTATTATTACTTATTAAAGGGTATGGTAGTGTTACAAATTCCTTCCATATTTAATTTGAAATGTTATAATGAAATTTTAACAGTTCGAATCAAGTTCTTAGACTAAAATGTAAGATTAAATGTTTGTGCCATTAGTCACTGTATACATATAAATAAATCCAGTACACATAGAAGAATAATCCACGGTAAATGTAAATGCTACGGCACAAAAGTTAACCACAATAATCACTGCAAAACGTCTATATATATGGCCACGTCCACTGCCATCGTTGTCCCGGTATCGTCATGGATTGTCCAGTTGGGCTCCACCAAACGTTACACCATCGGCCCTCAGAAGAACGTGTTCCATGGCACCGGCCCATTTTGTTTGTCGTACCATTTTAGATAACCGCAAGTCCCTTTAAAGTTGTATGCAGAGAGTTTATTAATCAGTCTTCTCCGTAGAATATCAGCATATAAATTCCTATAGGTAATTCCGAACTCCTGCTGCTGATAACGACTGGTACCGTAATTCCAATTATCTATAGGTAAACGATTAGCGTCTATTAGCGTCTAGCAGTTCCTCTCTGTAACTCAACTAATTGACTGCAGAAAAGATATAGGTTTACTGTTTTCCAAAAACAATTCCTATTAATTTCCGACAGGGTCATATTTACACACATTGGTGCAAATACTTGAATATTGTAAACGTTATGTAGGTATGGGGTAGCATTCGGGACTAAACCACTGTTAATCCGTCTAAATTACACATGTTCTATTTACAACAAGTCTAAATTCAGTTTTTGGTTGACGTCACCAGTTGATATAACACCAGTGTATATAAGTATATATATTAGTATACAATGTTCACAATTACATAATGTCTCGTATTACATGAGTGTCCACATTTCTAAATATATCGATATATCCGGATATTTACACATATACCGTGTCGTGAAGATCAGACGGTATGTTATGTCCATTGGCTTATCACGTGATGAAAGGGTTGCTGACCCCTTTTCAGCAAAACATGCTGCCCGGAAATCTGAGCCGGCATCGAACCCCTCGGTCTTCTCTGAGAGTTCACCGTATACTCACATAAAACTTTTGGCAGAACAGAGTTTTTACATTTTTTTATCCCCAGTGACCAGAGCTATTAAGGCAGTTGTCCCAAATGAAAATCCCCAACTTTGAAAGTTTGAGTTTTCAATTCCCCAATATGGTGTTGCATTGGAATGACTGTATTGTTATTTGGAAGTTTAAGAGGAAAGGGTTCACTGTTCAGTTTGCTTTATGTTTGCATGACGTATTAGTACTTATACGCAAATAGTATTACTCTCAGCTTTTTCTGAACCATACAGAAATATGATTCTTAACTTAAAATTCAAACATCACATATGTTTGAAGCCTTTTGAAGCCTAAAGCAACCCACTGATCGCTTTGATAGCTAATAATATCTTATTTGTTTTCTCACTTTTTGTCTGTCTGTCGGATTTTTTCGTGAAAAACGCTTCTTGCGTGAGTTAACAGAAATCTCAATTCCCTTTTTATCTGGCTCATCTGAACTAATTGACATGTTATCGGAATCTGACGCCCTCAATTTGGTGACACCTGATGAAAATGAGATGGGTGTTGTTTCCATTTTAAAAATCTCCTGATCATCTGACGAACAAGAAGGAGTTGTGGTGGAAACACGTGTCAAATTAGGAACATTGGTGTCAGAATTAGAGTTTTCATGATCTGAGTTATGTTGTGCACGAATTCGTTTACGTAATTCCATTAAAGGGATGTCAGATTCACCGTCAGAATTATTACGTTCTTGGCGGTAATGTTTGACTAATTGAGCTAATGGCAGTTCATCGTCATCATTACTGTCAGATTTACCTGAGGTGGGGTTGGAATTATGATCGCTTATCGGTGGAACCACATAATTAGCTTTCCTAATTGGTCGATTTAACTTATCTGTTGGTATCTGCCATTCATCCACATTAGCTAAGCGTAGGTGGTTTACGTGTACCTTAGTGACAGACCCATCAAGCTGGCTCTTGATAATGTATGTAACAGGTGTGGTTTGTTTGATAATGCGATAATTAGGACGCCATTTTGATTCTAATTTGCTCCTTCTAGTGTGGTTTTTATAATAGACGGGATCCCTAACTTCAAAAGTGACTAGTTCAGTATGTTTGTTTGCATATTTGGCTTGTCGGCGTTTTGCATCTTTAAGATGTTGATGAATTAAGAGAAATGATTTATGTTGTTGTTCTAATGCGATTTTATGCATATCCTCACCGCATATTTTCTGCGTGGTTTGAGAATTGTGTCTATCGGCAACACGACATCCCTATTGTATAATAGATCTAATGGTGAACATTTCAACGACTCACTGACATTAAAGCGAATTGCAGCCAAAGCTTGATTCAAATACACATCCCATGTATTCAAATTATCCTTCAATTTCTTTGCTAAAATATCACCTAAAACACGGTGGTACCTTTCTATTTGATTACTCTGAGGATGGTAATAGGACGTAGTAATATGATGAATGTTCAAAGTAGCCAGGGTCTCTTTAACAGTTCTATTTATAAATTCGCCGCCATTGTCTGATACCAGAGCCATCGACGACCCGTATCTTGGAAATATTTCATCAATTATCAAATGTGCGATTGTCGCAGCGCTCTTATCGGGCACGGGAAATGCCTCGGGAAAGCTAGAAAATAGGTCGATAAAACTTACGATGTACTTGTTACCAGACAGTGATGTTGGATATGGGCCAGAAACGTCCACATCTATCTTGGCAAATGCATAGGGAGGAATATCGGTTTCTTGTAATGGAGGTTTGATCTTTTGCAAGTTTCTGGTTTGACAAGTAACACAACTAGAGACATAATTTAGCAGTTCTTTAAACATGTTTGGCCAATAATACTTCTGTTTAATTGTGTTATATATCTTGTCAACACCCATATGACCGTTAGAGTCATGATATTGCTGAATAACCTATGGTCTTAAGTGACTTGGGAGAAAGAGGCGTAAGATAGGATCAGAATCAGCGTTTGAGATATAGTACAATATATCATCGTGAATAACATGCCTATTTGCTAAGGTAGGTGTTAATTTGTCATTTCGAAGACCAGCCTTGATTTCGACTAAAATTTCATCTTTTTCCTGTTCAGTTACCATGTCTATGCCAGGTTCGATCTTAGGTTTCTGCAAATGATCTTCAAGATTAATATTGCACCTAACATACCTTCTTGGCTCAAACCTATTCGAATTCAGTGCATTAACTTGATAGGTGTTATCATTGATGTCAGGGTCATAACCCTCGACATCCTCGGGTACAGCATCTAAGGGCAAACGAGATAAAGTATCTGCGACACTGTTGTTCACCCCTGGGATGAACTCCAATTTGCAGTCATAGCCGGCAATACCGAGAGCCCACATTTTAATTTTCTCTTTTTGCATAGGGGAATCGAACAGATATTTAAATGGACGGTGATCTGACCTAATTATGAAGGTTGCCCCATGTAAAAAGTGATCTAACTTCTGCAAAGCGTAATGAATCGCAAAAGCTTCTTTCTCGATAGCAGACCAACAACATTAGGTATCGATCAACTTGTGAGACAAAAAGTGAATGGGTTTTTCATTTTTTATACCAGGAACAGCCTCAGTTTGTTTATCAACTGGCTGTGTCAAGCAAGCTTCTATGCAATTGTTACTTGCATCCGTATAAAGGATATAAGATTTTCCTGGGTCAGGGTAACCTAACATTGGTAATATCGCTAAACTGTTCTTCAAACTTTCAAAAGCCTCTTCACAGTTAGCGTTCCACTTAAATTTAGCATATTTTCTTGTGAGAATTATGATTGGTTGTGCTATTTCCGAAGATTTGGAATTAATCGACGATAATAACTGCAAATACCAATAAAGCTGCGTACCTCTTTTACACAGGTTGGCGCAAGTAACGATTTTATGACTTCCACTTTCTTTGGATTAGGTCTAATTCCGTCTTTATTGATAACATCAAGATAAGCAGTTGTGTAACTGTCTAACCCAGCAAGAACATGTGACATAAGTTCTTGAAATACAGCTGGTGCATTGGTTAACCCAAAAGGCATGACATTGAACTGAAATAGCCCTCTATGACAAGCAAAAGCTGTCTTTTCAATATCATCTTCGTTCATGGCTACTTGCCAATAACCTGATTTGAGGTCTAGTAATGAGAAGTATTTCGCTTTTCCTAAAAGGGCCAATAGGTCATCCACTAATGGCAAAGGGTAGGCATTTAATTTTGTTATTTTATTTAAGGCCCTAAAATCTACACAAAATTCTTTAGACCCATCCTTTTTATCTACAATGACCACAGGGATACTCCAAGGAGATTTTGATCTGGAAATAATATTTGCATCTAACATTTCTTCTATTGCCTGATCAACTATTTTTCGGTTGTTTAGTGGTGTTCTATAGGGTCCTAATTTAATTGGTTTATGGTCGCCTGTGTCAATTTTCATTTTGACTGTTTCAGTGTAACTTAAATCAGTATCTTTCTGTGCAAACAGATCAGCATTTTGTTTTAGTATTTTAATTAATTTTGCCTTAAATTCGTGGGGAGCATCAACGCCATCAAATTCACTTTGATCCTTAAGATCACCATTTTGATCCTTAGTTACACTAGAAATTTGTTGATTTTGAATTAATTCTATTTTAGCTAACGCGCAACCCTTCCTTAAGGTACATATTTTGTTTGTGGTGTTTGTTATCACAATAGGAACAATTTTATCTCTTTTTACCTTTGAAACTGAATTTGCAACTAATAAACCTGGTTCATAGCTAAGAAAACCACGTTCAACTGCTGAAACTTGGTAAGTTTGACCATTTGTTTGAAAATTAGGACTTTTCCTAACTCGACAATTACAAACTACGCTTGTTTGAGGTGGAAATTTAGTTTTATACTTCAATCGAATTATCGATGAAATGTGAATATCTTCCTGAAGTGGTACATATTTACCAGCGACCCTAATACACCCAAGGTCATACTAAATACGAACACCATTATTAAGCAACCAATCTTTTACTATTATTATTCTCCTATTCATGCCCCTGACTACGTAAAAGTTATGACTCGTTTTGATACCACCTATCTCGAAAATGATTTCTGTGCTCCCATCGCAAGTAAGCGGACCTCCGGTAACAGACTGTAAGTAAGCTTTGCGAGTTGTATCTATTTGTCATAAACGTGTCGATTAATTAATGACACGTCACTTCCGGTGTCAATTAACGCCCTAAGTTTTTGTTTCTGGATCCTTAACAAACAAGAATTTGGGTTTGATGTTAATGCAATATTAAATGTGGGTTTGCTTCTAGTTCTCCTCCCACCGGCTTCTACATGCGAGGAGCGAAGTCTTTTAACTGACCCCTAGCCAGTCTACGTTGCTGTCCGTTCGACCAATTTGTCTCATTTCGACATTCACTGGCAAAGTGACCTATTTCTTGGCATTTCCAGCACACTAACTGTGTACGGTCGATCGGCCTACGACGGTTTTTTTTTCAGTAAAAGCACTTACTTCCCGTTTTTTCTTTCGACACTCGTCCACTACATGACCATTCTTATGACAATAAGAACATTTTTGCCTCCTTAAATGGTCAACTTCCATAGGATGTTCATGTGTCGGTTCATTATTCTGGTAATAATGAACTGTCCTTAACTGAAACCTCTTTCCAAGGTTCTGTTCTGCTGTTGCAGTAGCAATTGCATCTTGCAACGTGTTTAGGTTGGTTCGCATGACTCGAAGTTTCATTCCATCGTCATGGAGACCATCGATAAAATACCTTATCAATTGTCTATCCCTAACGTCTTGGGCCTGACCTGCAAAAGCGTCATCACCTAAGGCAATAAGACGTTCGGCATATACCTGAATTGTCTCATTACGTTTTTGAAGGACTTTGCGTATTAACAAAAGTGCATGTTGTGGGTCAACTACTTCAGCGAAACGAGCTTGAAGTTCTGCTTTAACTTGTGCCCATGTGTGGGTAGGGTTTGCATCCATATACCTTTTCAAGCAATCAGTAACGGGACCCTTACTCGCCTGATAAGCAACCAATTGAATACTGTCATTTGTCATGCCAACCAACAAAGAGTATTTCTCAATACCTTTTATCCAATGCTTAAATAATTTGCTTGCCCCCTCAAATGGCGTAATGACTTTGGCTACACCCTGAGCCCCCATGGTTGTTGTTAACCCCGTAAGCTGGTCACCCATTACCCTAAACATATTTGCAAACTCTGCCTGTTCAGCCATATTTGTTAGAGTAATACAGTAACGCTACTCAAGGTGGTCGAATATGCCTCCAGTTCTTTTTGCACGTAGTGCACAATTGTCACCAACCGTCAACAAAGTTCATTTATGATCGACTATTGTCCACACACATGTTCAGAAACTGCCCACAACACCAAGTTCGAAGCGTTAATTATGTCGAATTAACACATAATCCTGATCACGATAGCACCAAAGAAGTCCTGTAACACTATGTCACCAGGTTTAGAGTTGCAGATACTTTTCTCTAATAACCATGTGTAACCTAAATCAGTTACCAAGATCATTTGCTAATAAATCGAAATAGTTGCCAAATGTCCAGTGTTTGTTTATGTCTGAATACTTATTATTAAGGATAAATACATCTTCATCAAGATCCAATTAGCTGTTGTTCACTAATTGTCATGTTGGTGCCTACAAAATGATTTTTAATGAATTTTATTGCATAACAGTAGGTAAATAGGGAGGCTTTGCGCATTGGAATTTCATCGATGCTCATAGAATTTATTGTATGGTTGTAAAGTTGAATAATCACCCTACCTGGATAAAATTATATATATACAGTGAAAATTCCTGTACAGAAGATAGAATGCATCTAAACTTGAATGATTTTGTGATAGTAACTGCTTCTGGTTACTATCCCAGTTTTAGTTGATTTTTTACTAACACTCACAGGTTATGAAAAACGTAACTGTTTAAGGTTAGAGCTTTGACTGTTCATTTATTATTTGATATTTACCAAACTTGCACAGATTGTTAATATCAATGAAAGCTCGGACAAGTTCGAAAACCAGCTAGATCGAACCATTAACAGCGGAATTAAAAATGCTATATTTTGCCTCGTTAAGACTTCAATTTTTATCCGATCTATACCAAACTTTATTAGATTGTTAATGTCAATAAAAGCTCGGTCAAGTTCGAAAACCAGACAGATCGGACCAGTAACAGCGGAGTTATGGCCCTTGATTTTGTTATAAAATGCTATAATTTGCCTCGTCTTACGATAAGGCCTTCACTTTGCCAAACTTTACCAGATTTTATGACTTATTTATATTTTTTCATTTTTTTTTTTTCATTTTTTTTTCAATATTTTTTTTTATTTTTTTTTTATTATTTTTTTTTCAAATTTTTTTTTAGCTGTATGTTGGACCAGTCGGACCAGTAACAGAGGAGTTATGGCCCTTGATTTAGTTAAAAATGCTATATTTTGCCTTGTTAATACGGTAGGGCCTTCATTTTCATCTGATCTTTACCAGATTCTTTAGTTATGGCCCTTGATTTAGTTAAGCTGTATTTTGCCCAAAACTTTCATAAAAACGTAAATGGCAGTCTCTCGCTTCATTGATGTTATAAGAGCCATGTTGGCACAAGTGATCACCATACAAGACAATGTGTCGCATGCAATACCCAGGTCCGTACCTCAACGCACCGTTCGTCCGTCATTCCGCAGTTCGTGTCCGGACTGTACCTTCAAACCCCCTGCATGGATTTTTTTAATTAACTAGGCACAAGTGATCAAGATAACAAGACGATGGTCTGTACCTTAAAGGTCAAGGTCACACTTGCAGTTCATAGGTCAAAAACAGGTACGCAATTTCGTGTCCGGACTGTAACGTCACAACCCATGCAGGGATTATAAAAATATCATATACAGGTCTCTGTGGTTGTAACATGTTGAAAAGATCTGAATTCAGTATTGTACATTATACTTCAACTGGAAATGCACATTAAATTAATGCAGTTTTTGTGTCGCCTTTTCTCACTTTGTCATCACTCTGTCTGTCACAAAACTTAACGTTGGCAATAACATGATAAATTTCTCATTTCTTGTATTTCTGTGTGTGTGTGTGTAGTTCTGAGGTTTATAGTCCCTCCACCAACAAACACGACAAGGTATCCCTGCCGCGATGGGCACAATAGAGTCTGGACTGTTCTAGATGAAGTGTGTTGGTTGATTTGGTGGCGCTGCTGTGTAGTTTAGTCGATTCAGTTGTTTGTATGTCGGTGCTTGTCGCTTTCGCTCTGTTGTTCTCGCTGTGGCGGTGAGGTGGGGGACCTGGACGACGTCTAGGTGGTGCTGCCTCCATCCGCTACTGGGAACGATTCCCACACCCGTCACAGTATGACCCCTGCGCCGCACATACCGCCCGGTGGCCATCTTCCGTCTTCGGTTTTCAGTCTTCTGTCCTCGGCGTCGATCCGCTGTGGCGGTGTAACTCTTGGCTCCGGACTTCTGACTTCAAACTTCCAACTTCAGTGTGGCCATCAGATGATGGACCGTATCTCCGTAATTAGCCAGTTCAGTAGTACCAGTATTGATCACAATACGCGAATAAATTGCTCATAGCAGTAATGTCGTATAGGGCTGGCAAAGCGACCCCTATACAAACATCCTGAGTATATATTTATAGGACAGAATGAATGAATTTATGCTCGTATATTCTGCAATATGACTTAAACTGCTTCTACATGTACTTATAAGTTTGACTTTTATTTACAAAGTTATGTTTAGAAAATAATTCTACAATATGAATTAAACTGATTTTACATGTACTTGTAAGTTTGACTTTTATTTACAAAGTTATGTTTAGAAATAAACTATTAATCGAATCTGCACCCAGCCTTAACGAAACAAAATTAAAGATTAAGTACAGATCACAATTACCTGTAGTTAACTTCTGCTAACTTTAACACTAAAATGTCAAAATTAAATGAAATGTTCCTCTTTAAATTAATATATCTTGATACAACCACATGAGGGTTATTCCACATTCTATACATACACCGGCTTCATCACAACTGACGATAGGCCTCTATACTAAGACGCATCACAGCAAAATATGGCATTTGTCTGCCTCCGAATCCCATTACCGCAAGTGATTATTTTGTATAATAAAATCGAAGTACATAGTCCTATCCGATGTCAATTATTTTCAAAAGTATGCTATAATAACTGTGACCGCGGTGAGGGATTGATGCGCTAAGGTATACTTTATCTGCCTGACATACTTTTTCAATAAATAATGCTTTAAATAAGATATTTGCACCAAACTTCCAAAGGTGTGATAGCGGGTCGAATCTGCAGGTAGGTGTCAACAACATGCTTTATCGTCAATGGAAACTAAAATAGGCGTCTCTTTAAACGTGGTTTGCTGAACAGCATATTGTCTGTTCTTTGATTTAAAACCGATCTGATGTCTATGGGCCTAAAAATAAGGAAGTTATATCAGTTTTTTCTACCCCATCACCTTTTTTTTTACATGGCCCATATTTGATATTGTTGGATACATTGTCGTAGAAAAATAGAAGAAAGTAAGTTAGTTTGATTTATTTGTGGAAGGAGACAGACTTCTTGACAAAATATTTTACAAGCAAAATAAAACCACATTCATGCTCAATGATATCAATAGGAGATACAACATGTATTAGTCACAGAATGTCCAACTAAGTGTTCTGAGCATATACCATAAAATATATTGAGGCGTTAGCTGAGATGTTTTCATGATATATATGCGTATAACACCAAGTTGGATATTTTATAACTGTTTTATTGCTAGCCACACCCCCCTTGTATGATATCTGGTATAACGGCACACTTTTCATAACGGCATACTTTTTGAAAAGTGTGCCATTATACGAAATATTGGTACACTTTTGTCTTCCTGTATTGAACATATATGTATAGATATGAATCATCTTTTGGTGCTATCTCAGTTTTGAACACCAATATGGGTACATTCAATTTAAATTACGGTCAATTTTGGTCAATTTTACTGTCACGGCAGATATTTTGATGGATTTAATCACAGAATAATACTTTTTAAATGAATGTTATTGCTTTTTGTTAATGATACAGAGTTTAATTTGGTTTATTCAATGTAACATTATGCATCTTTGTATGTAAATAAGTACAGAAAAGGTGATCCCTTGGAAGCAACAAACACAAACAAGAGAGAAAAGTTGCAGACTCGGTTTTATTAATTCTTTTCATGAGAGGCAATTATAATATGCAACACCTCTCACGCCTCCTAGCACCGACTAAAGCGATATTCTTAGGCCCTTAGAATTTCTACTTTAAAGCTGCACAGAAAGGGTCTGATGATCCCAAAGGACCAGAAAATAATAACACTGATGATGTTGTAGTTGGGGCGACTTTTTCAGCATAATACTTGCACTATACCTACTGAGCTATGGAAGACATATGGTTAGGATTCAGTTATTTACCATGTAGCTGTGTTCAGTATCATCGGCTGTCGATATTGTATTGAGGTAGCTATTGCAGTCTACGGTAGTTACAGTTATGCCAAAGCGATGTATATAGCATACTAGTACCTAATAATAAAGTAATGTAGACCTTTTATGTATGCAGGTAATCATGTATCGATCAGTGTATTGTAAAAACAGTTACTCCATATGCACATTAAAGATCTCACTGAAGGTCTGTGTTAATCGGTGATACAAACATCTAACAAACCCTTCTTCGGAAATGAGGCTGCCATGACATTAAATTAAAATTGACTATGTTCAGTATCAGTAGAAAGAAATAGAAATAACTCATTCTTCATTACCCCTCCTACACAGTGCTCGTCCATCGGATGTGGACGTAAACCGGGCGGTCCCGTGTATCGGTCTATCCTCCGAGCACGTTAAAGAACCATAGGAATCTATTCGATAATAAGAGTAGGGCAGGTTCCCGGATTCCTATGTATCCTTCCCCTCTCTCAGGGGCGGCTCTAAATAACCTATACTGTGTTGATGAGCCGTTAAACAACATTCAATTCAATTCTATTCCTACACAGTGATAATGTACATGTACCTATACTTGCTATGTACTTTATGTTTTAGCATCTGCATACCCTAGTTAAGTATAGCAAGAAACCAGGACAGATACTCATAAGGTGATAACAGCAGTCTGCAGCTAGCATTTGTGCCAGACCATAAAGGAAGAGGGACATAGTCATGACCTCTTGCTATCACATGAAACTATCCATCTTGCAAGTGTGTATTTAAGTTCTGCATTTGCGATTGGATAGTGATTTGGGATAAGCATGTTATTTCTACAATCATGTATTTCATCAATTACATCTGCCTATGGATTTCCCATCACATAGAAGACAGAACAGACTTCCATGACAATTGTAAGTATTAACTAAAGTATATCCAAGTTGGGGCCTTCTTAGATCAAGTTATTAAATTGCTTAAACATACAAAAACCGATTTTATTTCTCAACAGAGCAAACCTAAACCATTTTATGCAAAAATGAAAAATGGTGTCAAATATTAATTACCATAATGGCATTCTATATTTTCTGTAATCCCCTGAGCAATGTTACCACCATATAAATTAACTGTGTTTAACACACGGCAATCTTGAAGCTGCTTAGCATTAATCAATTCGCGTCTGACATACAATTTAATTAAATTTTGAGTTTTAATTGGCAACCAAAGGTTTACATATAATATTGCTGCAATATCTCCAATAGTTAGTAATATACAAAAACGAAGTCAAAAACAAAGTCAATGTGATTAATATAAATGACTGAACAATTGCATATAATATCATGTATATGTGGAAAAAGTATATATTATATAATAAAAAAACAAGATTCCCATGTGTCCCTTTACATTTATAATTGGGATTATCCAACAACTTCAATGCTTTCAGATGTGAACTGCCATCCAAAGCTGACAGAATACTATCAGTCACACACATTTGTTTAAACATACAAAGGATATATATTTCTTCTTTTTTCTCACTGTGATACAGCTGTTTTGTAGTTGACATCGTCTTTGCTCTTTATCTAAATCCATTTCACAGCAGTCCAGATGATATGTTAATGTTGCAGTCACATGTAAATGATGTTTGTGTAATTATCCAATGCAGGTTTTAAATGCCCGACAGAAGAAATGTACATGTCAAGTCATAGAAAACCATTTAAATATATACATAGGATAAAGACACTTTCTCTTCTTGAGAAGAGTGTTATTCTGTAGTGACATCTCATTTTTGCTCAAAAGGTTCTAGGTCCAGTCTCCATAGTTTATCTAGATGTAAATGGAAGACGAGCCTGGTATGTTCATCCGTGTTTGGCGCCATATAACCTTTCTTGTGTTCATTTGGTGCGCCGTAAAGTCCCAATTCATCTTTGCTCATATGATGGATTAAAGATGCTGGTTCCAACATCCAATACCAGCTGTAATGATCCAGGGCAGGACAATTCCACTTGTGCTCGCCATGGTGAGTGAATATGTTATAATTGTATCCAAACATACCAAAATATCAATTAATGAAGTCGATAAAAAGAATCCAATGAATGCCATAATTCAGTAAATGAATAAAATAACAATCTGTCAAACTCAATGATTTTTAGCTCGACTGATCTCTGCTTAAATGCCGTGGTGCGGCGTCCGTCGTCTGTCTGTAAACTTATATTTGTAGCGACTACTCCTCTGAAACTACTTAATGGATTTTCATGAAACTTTACAGAAATGTTGCCCATGAACTCTAGTTGATCCTAGCAAAAATTCATTTGCTTTTTACTGTATGGTGCTGTTCAGCAAAAAAGTATACGCATCACGGTTTATGTATATTGATGAAGTAGATAGTACGACAGATTAGCTCAATTAACTCAGTTGGTAGGTAGAGTATCGGAAAGTAGGAAGAATGCAAAGGTCCCGGGGTTGTCCCTATTCGGCTGCACATTTGTTTAGCTTTCATGACGATGGGTGATTCAGCCATTGTCGATCCAGACTGGATCATGACTAGATAGCATTTCGAAGTTCGGTCCATGTCATATCTGTCTGGGAACGAATTTAAATGTGTTGGGGTGGAGGTGGTATGTCACGATTCATACACTTACAGGTAGACTTGCACATACTTCATAATCAGACATGAACTGTACTCGTCCTATACGTTTAACCTATTTCATATTAGATTATTTTATCATTCTATCACACATAGTTTTAAATCATCATATTTTCGCTTTCAACTGGATCCATTTTATGACAAGTACAACGGTATCCTTCGGGTACCTTTCACCGGTGGGTACTGATCGCCGGTGTAATCCGGAATATCCGAATTCGTGTTGTTACTTCTAGTGAGTTTTGTTACAAATGGTGCGTGTCCAACTGTCAACTTACCAAGGTGAAGTGAATGTCCTTTTTACGGGTTATTTCCATTTTATTTTCATTTGAATTCATAAAACTTGGTATTATGAAGAATTTTAATCATCACTTTTAATACACATCGAAAAAAACTGCAAAAAAAATGTGAGTCTGCTACATGGAAAGCATGCATATGACGTCTTAGACCTATGCGCCTTTTCTCAAACCATCTGGTCACGTTATCTCCTTATAAATATGGTAAAATGGAATGTACTTGGTAAAACTTCTTGCCATTTTAAAAATTGATTCTTTTAATAAAATTAATAATTAAATTAACTTAATAAGGGGACATTATGTCACAAGAAGCCCCCTTTTTTTTAATTATTATTAAGGTATTTTAATTATTATTAAGGTATTTTAATTATTATTAAGGATATTCAAAATGTTGAATAGGGATGAGTCCTTCCTGCTGAAAATTTATTTTTCCTGATTTTATGAAGATTTTTTTTTTAAATGTCATGGTGATCAAATCAATCAAAATCTCAAATACAAAACAAACATCGTCGATTTATTAAAGTGTTGTTGCTCTTTCGTTTTTACCAATATTGGCAAAAAGTTTTGTATAGTACGCCTGTATTTCTAGATTTTACCATTACACCGGCAATCGGTAACCAAGAGAATTCAGAGAAACAAATATGGCGGCTGTACTTCCTTAACTAACAACACTTTAACGAGTGGTTAACTGATATCTATTGGCAGAAAAAGTGTTTATAATTAAGTGAAAATGTTTAACTACCGAGTTAGAAATTATAACGGTTCGAGAGATATGGAGAGGACATGACTGTCAGACAGACATGCAAGCTAAAAACAATATGTCTCCCCACATGTCTCCCCGTGAGTATGGGGGGGGGGGGGAGACATAATCTTTATGAATCTTTTATCAATGCAAATTTGAAAGAGAATTTAGAAGGATGAGTTAAGGTGACGTGATATTTTGACTACATCACTGTTCCAGATAGGATCTGTGAAACATATATGTATTCCATGTACATGTAACATTGAGATTAAATCAGAACTTACCACTTCTATATGGGAGCAACTTAGAAGAAACTTAGTAGTAACACTTGATAAAGAAATCATAGTCACACCTACTATCACTTGATTCAGTCACAATTAGCTCTTAGATAAATATTTAAGTTCAATTAATTATGGCAGTGTTAATTTAATTACATGTCTAATTACAGTTTTAAACATACAATGGTACTTAATGCATCTGGTGCTGTAAATTGATCTGTGTCTAGGGCTCATTTGATTGGTTACATACTATTTAGACTCCACTCTTTAATTACAATATTGCACTAATAAATTTTGTAAGATCAAAGAGTTGCTATTTGATACTAGGTGTTTTATGGCCCATGCTTATCAACTTTCACCAGACTTCCTGTGGTGACCGGAGTTTTACGACCAATTTCATGTGGTGGTAGGGTTTTTACGACCCCTTATAAAGCAACACTAACTGTGATGGTGGGTTTTTTATGACTCAGATGATAATTGAAGGAATTAAGTAAACATATATATAATTATCAGAATTAAATTGATAAAGTGTATTTGTATAAGATATCATTTGTGAGTTTTGTATATTTTGACTGTCAGAATAGCGGACATTTTGCCACTTTTATTTAACTGACCCGTTTAACTGGAATGACAATAGGGTAAGAGTGAGGCGGTAGCCGTATTGTCAGCTATTTTATGTTTGTGTTATCATATATTGCCTTTTATTCATCTTTGTACTTTGTGTTTTTTCTGTGCGTGTTTTTGGTTGACTGTGGTCCTTGAATGCTGCTTTTCCAGTTGACTTTTTTATCTCTTAAGACCCTTTAGACGCAGTTTTAGACTGGTGTAAGCGCTTGGTTTATCAGATCTCTTTAAACACGATATTTTAGATAATAGTTTGAGCTGTTAAACCGACGTGATCTAAGACGTTCTTAGTGGTATGCGTTTATAGTTTGAAGACTGTAATCAGGCTACCACGACGACTAATTTGCTGTGATTGAAATTAGCAAGCACAATCATCACATACTCTACTATACAATCTACCGCACCAAGCACACACAATTTACATCACTGTTTTATGTTATATACAGTATCTTAATGAAACTTCTGTATTATTTTGGAACGCTAAATTGTTTCGTTTTGCTTTTTGTCGACATCTGTATCATAGCTTAGCGTATCATTATTGATAAAAAGCACCGCTTTTGAAACATCTTATATAGAAACTGTATGGATAGTTATTAATGTATAGAATGTGAACAAAACACTTCATACTGACAATGTAATTCTTACACCTGTTATTCATTTATAGTTTGATCACGAACTACATCAATAGCAATTGGTCATATAGGAAACTGATCATTTGGGAACATGTCTAACAGTATAGCTTGCCACATGCTATGGTGGTTTTACGTGAAATCCAATGACTGTCTGGGACACACATGCATATCAATAACAATTGTATGTTGTTCTATGTAAAAGCTACCATTATTCATGTATTAAGCGTCTAAAACCACAAACTGAAATCTCGAATGCTACATTCTAAGCCAAACGTTTACAAGCACATTCCTTTATCCTATTACATAAACTAAACCACCACTGACGCTATAACATTTAATTAACTTTGTCATGCATACTACATGTATGTGTAATAAAGGTACTTGTTTTCATCGTTTTAAAGAAAAAAAACAAATTCCGTGAACTTATGCAACAAAATGCCCGGTGAGAGAATGTACTGCACACACGCAATGAAGCAACGTAATCTGGTTATCAGGCGAAATTGACAACACTTTTTATCCAATAGAATAATCTTAAAAAGCAAATTAAGAACATTTTATCTACGGCAGTCATAAAAACATATTCATTCCTTTGCTTCTATGTATTATATCTCATTTTATGAAGCATTTACCTTGAAACAATGACTGCTAAACATTGATATACGCATGATTAAATGACATTATTATCGAAACGTACACGAACATGCTGTTATGCCATTTTCACGCATACCCAGTAATTTCCAGAGGTTGATTTAAGTACACAAACCTATCTGTATAATGTCCTATTGCCGTTAATGATTATGTTAAACAATATTGTGCTAAAGTTTATGAAACTCTGGGATTGATCCATTTGTTCATTCACAATGCATAACACATTGTTGATAACATTTGCAATAAGCGTCCCGTTTTGTCGTACTCTGTAGTGTTTGTTCTCGTGCTGGTCTGGTATCTGCCAAGTCAATGATTACTTGAATTATGGCTTTTTATGTATTTGTTGTTTCATATATTCACATATACATGATCATCTACATGGGATGCTTATGTGGCATATAAAAGAAATCGTATTTGGTTAGGAAATGTAGCCTGGCATGGATTTCTTATTTACACGGTACCGTCTTATTGGTTTGATATTAGGGTAAGAGGGAGGTTTCGTGCGCCATAGAACCCGGTTTAAGTGGTCATTGTACTACTGACCGTCCCGATGTGGTACGCCTACTGGCAAGCCTTTTATGTTTGTGGTGTCGCATACTTTAGATTGCCTTGTAATTGCCTTTTGTTTCGTATGCGTGTTTTCGGTTGAATGTGTTTTGTGAATGCTACACTTCCTGTTTACACATTATTTTTGTGTATTAATCACTTGTTAAAATGTCTTTTATAATTATAATAAATGTATGCACATTTATAATAAATGTATGCACATTTATAAGTATACTAATTGTTAAGTTTGACACCTTATAAAGGAGTTATAATAAAACTAAAAAAATGCTTGAAAATGGATTTAAAAAAAAAAAAAATTCGGTAAATATACCCATTCATGTTTCTTTAAAATTATCCAGTGCCCTCCGTAACTTTGGCAGTGGCTTAGTGGTAAAGAGTTTGTCTCACATGCGGGAGGTTTTGGGTTCAACACCCGTCCGGATAACACTAACTACTTTATGAAAATGATACTAGTAGTTCCCGTTCTTGACCTTCAGTACATAAAGGTAGTGATAGGTCTGGTCCATTTAGTATGACTGGTACGGTATTATTCCTCGTGTTTATGGTGCCCTATACCAGTGTGGAAGCGGGATACAGAGTAGCATTGAGTTTAGTGCTATAATCAGACACCGCCGTGTCGTCAAATGACTAACAAATTGCTAAACGCGACCTTAAACCACATAACTACATTAGTATCCTCTGTTTATCCACATTGCTTAGTACTGGTTCTACCGAGTGATTAATCTAAGTTGCAAGAATTTGTTTCGCAATCGATGTAAAATATATATGAGCCGCAACATACGAAAACGTCCCTTCAGACAAATTTTGACTTTTTATATTGTTTGAGGTTTATGAAACACGGTGATAATCTCTTTATTTTATGTTGATATCTTAATTAAAAATGATTTTTATCTCAATTTGAAAATTAAAGATTGTATTATTAACCGTTAATTTTGACGTTGATTTCGGCGTCTTGGACGACGTCGTTGATTAAATAACAAAAACAAACATAAACAATTACCATTTTCTATAGCATCAACTATTTATATTAAGAAAACATATTCCCTATGATATAATAATTAGGTAAAACACGGAAGTAACGAGAATTTTGATTAGTAATTAATTGATTACCGGCTGACGTCATAAATTGTTACTTTACGACTTTGTCGTCTAAACGTCCGAAGGTACGTTTTCGTGTGTTGCGGCTCATATGTTTCAACTAGTATCCTCTGTGATCCGATGTGTCAGAAAGATTTATTAAGACGTATACTATGCTCCAACATACCGTACTTAGCTTGTGTTGGGGTTGCCATGTGAATAACTATGATGTCTTTATAATACTGATAGTGTAAAGACAGGTGCATGCTGATCACTTGAAAAAGAGTTCATAAATGACATGAGACAAACTGTCAACAAAATATGCATGTGCTGTTTTCCTATAAACAAATATTATTGTATACACATAGTTGTATACCAGTGAACGTATTATTATGTCAACATGAATGCAATGACAGTAAATTGTCGATAGACTATATGTATCCGAACCTCTAAATGCAAGGTTTTTGTTCTAGCTGCGTGATGTGAATACTGTATATTCTGTTTTACTTTTGAAATGTATTGTTCGTCTTCTGCATGTTATATGACGCTTTTTCACTGTTGTTAAATGTTTAAAGCTGAATAAGCCGTGACTTTTAGCTGATAACACACAAAATAATTACTTTGACAAGCAATACAATGTTCTGACCGGCTTGTGCCTCTATACCACTGTTTTCTTGTTTTTAGACTAAAACAATATGTTTTGACGAAATTCAATAGCAATACAAAAAGATACCACTTCGTGGAATTGAACTCGAAGCCTATACTGACATTATATACTTAATTGAAATGTCTCCAAGATCGATTGCATATTTCCGATTTTACTTCTTTCAATACATGAATTTGATCGGTCACCAGATTTATAGGGAATGTGGATAATGTACATAACACTACAACCGATCTTGGAACTAAACAAAAAATAAAAACGTCGCACTATTAATGGCGTTAAGTATACTTGCATGTAAGACAGGCGCGCTCCAGAATGAGATAAACGGGCCAACTATGTGATGCAAGACATACTCGAGTTAAAATATAATGCGCTAATGAATACCACGAGGCTAACATATTTTTTGTAAATAAATGCGGTTCAAGCAATATTTACAAACAATAAATTAAAAACAAACAAACAAGAAACCTTCTGCAAAGCAGCATTAATACATTGAATGATGTAGACTGAATCAAGAAAGATAAGGGGAAAAAATCTAATTTTCAAATAATTCCAAGTATGCGGAGATTCATTAGGTCAAATCGTCAAATGCAGATCCCAAAACAGCGTCACAACTGTCAGATGACGTCACAATATTGAAGTCACGTCACGTTTGTTTTCGTAAGTTGGATGAGATTTCATTCGAACAAAGCCGTAAAATACAGGTATCGGTGTGTATTTTTCGCGAGTAGTACACACTTGGTTCTTATTGATTTACGTCTCTCTTCGCTCGGCGTCACATAGGTCTTATTAGTGTACACCGTGCCTTGTTCTATCTCATTTACGACAACGCTTCGCTGGACGCTTAACTTGCCGTAAAACGTCAAGCGCTTCAGAGAACCAGAAATATCAAAAACACATAGAAAGCTCCCTTCGGCGAGGGGGAATTTTCTAATAAATCAAATTAAAAAAATATTACTAAATACTTATTTGGGTCTATGCTAATGTTTTAATTTCATTTCCAAAAAATGACAGTTATTTGCTTATGTTCAATATATGCTTTACTAACTAACAGTGTCCTTTGCAGGTATTAGAAGATGGTGTCAATCATCTCATGCATAATTATTTTTAATCCATTTACAGTGCCGACTTTCGCATTGACCTTAGTTTACTGATTCAATTGGTTAAACCTTATAGGATATATATATATTTTAGCATGCTAGTAAAACGTGTACTCTAAGTGTAAGCTTGATGTTAGCTTCAATGTGTCGGGTAAATTGAGACAGTGTGGTGTAATATGACGTTATAAGACACAAATCTGGATATTATTAAGCGGCATTTTAGAATGGTCCATTATGATTAATTCATATCAGTCACCGAGGTAGTATTACTTAATAGTTTGCTTGACAGCGTTGCAGTATGATTCCTATCTGTTTTAATGTGCTGTTGTTTCCGGGCTGATTATGTGAGAGCAGTGTTCTAATGTTGTATTACCCATGTCATCTGCACGAGCTGTGATGTTTAGCTTACATGTAGCTACATGGTCACCATGGACCTGTATCTAAATGTTTCATGTCTGCTTATTATAGGTAGGTCTAAGACATAACCCTTTAGACGCAGTTTTAGACTGGTGTATGAGTGTACTATAGTGTCGCGAAATATCTAACACAATTAATTGACTTTAATATATATTGTATTAAACTACTAACTACTACGTTTACACTTTCACAATATACACATTAGAAACCCGAGTAAAATAGGTATATTCGAATCAATCGTCCTAAGCAGTGTGCAACTTAGCTTATCTACAAGGAGTCTACCTGACCGAGTCTCGCCGCCCGACCGGGACACACCAAGCAAAATCTTCAGTCTATCTAGCTCTGAAAAGAAATATAAAACGATCGGACAGGGAAAGTAGCATTGAAGGAGGACAGTCAACCACAAAACACAGAAACAAACACGCAAACAGACAAACAAGAAGGCAAAATCAATAATAAATGCAAACGACATAACAAACACAAAAGGGTTGACAATAGAACGATCAGTGGCAAAGTAGGCCACTGGGGGTTTAAACCGGTTCTAGGGTGCACCAAACCTCACACTTATCCTACTGTCATCCCATTAAAACAGGACAGTGTAAATAAAGAAATCCCCGCCATGATCTAATCTCTAACCAACAAGGCAGCATCAATAGGCAATATAAGTAATACACAAACATGCTCGTGTAAATATAATACAAAAAGACAATAGCCTAGAAAGCCACAATGAAGGTACTCAATGACTTTGCAGAAGCCAGAGCAGTAAGGGAATAAACCATTAAGGGCACGGCAAGAAAGATCATGGACAAACATCAAACGCCACCGTCCCAATGGGCTTTATGTAGGCGTCATCATAGGGTCCACAGCCTGTCCGGTCATCGTACAATTAAAGAGGAAAGCATAGTGGCGAACGGTAAAAGTGTCCACCACCAAGCATGCAGTACGTTGCAAAATGATAGGGTTATAACCTCTTTTGATAAACTTTTTAACAAGTTTAACAAAGATAGTATGAAAGTGATCATGACCTAGAATCTTACGAAGTTTATAAATCACATCACCATAGAAGTCAGGTTGTGATAGTCCTTGTCGCAGAAGAGTCCTTAAATTACTTTTATATTTGGAAAGACGATAATCAAATTTTGCAAAGGTTTTACGAAGCTTATGGTAACGGTAACCCTGATTGAGTAACATTTTAGTTTACGAATATTAAAGTCCTCAACTCGAGTACAAGCTCTAGAAAATCGAATAAGTTGAGACACATACACCCCATAAGAAGTTGCTCGGGGAACATCCCCATCCAAGTGGGGATAATTAACACTGTCAAAATTAAAATTATCTCTCTTGTCATAGATTTTGCTAATTATTTTACCATTTTCAATCGAGAGATCTAAATCAAGAAAAGAAGTGTTATTATCAGATATATTAGCTTTGTTAAGCTGAAGTTCTTTAGGATAAATATAATTAACCATAGTTGGAAAGAAAGGGTTGTCAATGTTCAATATGTCATCCAGATACCGAGAGGTGTCATTAAAGGCTTCAATAACATCTGCCTGGGTATCTGGTGAAAGACGCAACATGAAATCCCTTTCATAGCAAAATAAGAACAAATCTGCGACAAGTGGTGCACAGTTCGTACCCATAGGGATACCAACAATTTGTATATAAACGGTGGTTCCATACCTGACGAAAATATTATCTAATAGGAAGATGAGTGCTTCACAAACTTCAAAGCAAGTCCACATAGTATAATTGTCTAAACTGCCGTTAGTAAAAAACGCTTTTATATTATTACATGCCAAAAATGTAATATTTTCTCTAGCGAATGTTTTTTGTATAAGAGAAATTAACTTGTCTTTAATAAGGTGATGTGGTAAGGTTGTATATAGTGTAGAGAAGTCATAAGTGCTTATTGATGAAACTTGACCTTTCTTGAAAATGTTATCAAGAACGTCTCCTGAATTTTTTATAGACCAAAATAAATTAATCCCAGAGTTTTCATAAGTTTTATCACAATATAGTTTAACGTGATCTTTAACGGCAGTAAGACAAGAAGTTAAAAGTTTGGAGATGTTTGTTGTGGTGCAGGCACTAGAATTCGAAATAAAGCGAGCCTTATATGGATATTTATGTAATTTAGGAATCCAGTACATAGTAGGCAGTTTATTTTGCTTATCGTTTACAACAGCCTTGAAAGTAGTGCACCGAGTGATATGTGCGGAAACAACATCATCCTCGGTAGAATTAACTGTAGTATACGCATTGGTGCTGTCGAGTTCCAAAGATAAAACATTGACGTAATGTAGGCGTCAAACAATAATTACATTATTAGCTGCTTTATCTGCAGGAACTAAAACAAGTTTATTATAAAATTCCTGAATTCCCGATTTTAAATTACGAAAGGAAAACCTAGGTATCGGAGGGAGTAAGGAGGGGTAATCATTATAAAAGTTAATACGTGTATCTATAATTTTCAGAATTGACTTTTTCCAAGTAGAAAGTGAGTTTGGGTCCGCATGTTTTCTACGACACCATTTGATACTAAAATCTTCAATGGAGTGGGCGATCTGGGAACTCAATCTAATCTGAACTGAACTTCTAAATGCTGGTTCACGCCACATTTAAATATCATCATTATGACGTAAAGTACTGACGGCCTCGTGGACTTAAGTGTATTGCACATGACTATTAAAACTGGTTCAAAGCTATCCAAACTAGCCTAAGAGTACAAATCCCAGCATTTTGCAGTAAACAAGATAATTAACCTACTTTCCAGACTACTGGATACAGGGTTCTTATATAAGCCTCCCATTGTTCAGAAACAAGGTAACCCTCTCAATCTGCTTCTAAGTGGGATGCCCATCGTATCAAGACAGAACCAATCGCAACTTGCCTCGAGTTACTAGTCTCATTTTGTTACTAAAAATATGGTTAATTAGATGATTAACTTTCATGTGCGTCAGTCATAAACTTTCAGAGGTCAACTCCTGGTATATGAACAAACAATGTAATTAAAATACTTCTCAGACAATGATATGCCTGTATGCACCTTCCATTGTTCAAATAACAAGGTAACCCCTATGCCCAATTTGTGGAGTGAAGTGTCCGACTTTTCCGTACGTGCATTTTATTAGACAACACTTATGATTAATTGTTGAGCCCTGGACAGTTTGAATGGCTATACATGAATCACACATGTACTTGATCCGTATGTAGGTCAGCTATATTACATGAGCTTAGTTTAAGAGATCTCTCGAAACACGATATTATAGACAATAATTTGAGCTGTCAAACCGACGTGATCTAAGACGTTCATAATGGTATGCGTTTATAGTTCGAAGGCTGTAATCAGGCTACCACGACGACTATTTTGCTGTGATTGAAATTAGCAAGCACAATTAATCACATACTCTACTATACAATCTACCGCACCAAGCACACACAATTTACATCACTGTTTTATGTTACAGGCTACCACGCACGATGAAAATGGCCATACATGACGATTTTGCTGTGATTGAATTCCGCAAACACAATCATCACATACTCTAATATACAATCTACCGCGCCAAGCACACACCTTACATCAATCTTTTATAGTAAATATATAGTATCTCAATGTAACTATTATTTTGGATGATAAATTGTTTCGTTTTGCTTTTTGTCGACATCTATATCGTAGAGTAGCTTATCATTATTGATAAAAACTAAAGAATTTGAAACATCTGAAATAGAAAACGTATGATTAATGTATAAAATGTGAACGAAACACTTCATACTGACAATGTAATTCTTACACATGTCATTCATTTATAGTTTGATCACGAACAACATCAATAGCAATTGGTCATATAGGAAACTGATAATTTGGGGACATGTCTAACAGTGTAGCTTGGCACAGGCATAGGTGGTTTTACGCGAAATGCAATGACTGTTTGGGACACACATACATTTATGTCGCTATCATTATTCATGTATTAAGCATCTAAAACAACAAACTGAAATATCGAATGCGACATTCTAAGCTGAAAGTTTTCTAGCACATTCCTTAATCCTATTACAGAAACTAAACCACCCCTGACGGTACAACATTTAATTAACTTTGTCATGCATACTATGTGTAATAAAAGTATTTTGTTTTCATTGTTAAACGAACCATTTCAAAATTCAGCAGAATGCCCGGTGAGAGAATGTACTGCACACACGCAATGAAGCGACGTAATTTGATGACTAGGCTCAATTGACAACAATTTGTATTCAATAGATACTCTCAAAAAGCAAATTAAGAACATTTTATCTACGGCATTCATTACAACATATACATTCCATTCCTTCTATGTATTATTTTTCATTTTGTGAAGTATTTACCTTGAAACAATGACTGCTAAACATTGATATACGCATGATTAAATGACATTATTATCGAAACGTACACGAACATGCTGTTATGAAAGTTTCACGCATACCCAGTAATTTCCAGTTTCCACAAGTTACGCATGAT
This sequence comes from Cyrtodaria siliqua, assembly GCA_037043455.1. Taxonomy (NCBI): domain Eukaryota; kingdom Metazoa; phylum Mollusca; class Bivalvia; order Adapedonta; family Hiatellidae; genus Cyrtodaria; species Cyrtodaria siliqua. The sequence continues at coordinate 64,399 of JAWPHD010004223.1, forward strand.
TTCTAAAGAGTACATGATTTAAGTAAACAAACATATCGGCATAATGTCTTATTGCCGTTACTGATTACGTTAAACAATAGTGTGCTAAAGTTTATGAAACTCTGGGAATAATTCATTTTGTTCAATTAACAATTTATGATACATTTTTGATAACATTTGCAATAAGCGTCCAGTTGTGTCGTACTCTTAGGGGTTTGTTCTCGTGTTGGTCTGGTTTCTGCCAAGTCAATGATTACTTAAATTGTGGCTGTCTATGCTTTTGTGGTTTTATATATTCATATAAACATGATCATCTACATGTTATGCTTATGTGGCATATAAAAAAATCGTATTTGGTTAGGAAATGTAGCCTGGCGGGGATTTCTTAGTTACACGGTCCCGTTTTATTGGGTTGACATTAGGGTAAGGGGGAGGTTTCGTGCGCCATAGCGCCTGGTTTAAGTGGCCTTTGTCCTACTGACCGTCCCAATGTGGTACGCCTTTTGGCAACCCTTTTGTTTGTGGTGTTTCATACTGTATTTTCCCTTGTAATTGACGATTGTTTTTCCTTGTAATTGTTATTTGTTTCGTATGCGTGTTTACGGTTGGCTGTGTTCTGTGAATGCTGCACTTCCTATTTACCTTATTTTGTGTATTAATCAATTATTAAACTGTCTATTATAAGTAATAGATAGAGTCTGGTCTCAACTTATTTAAAATGGGCTACGCCTATCTCGGAGTTTAAATATCCAACGAGCTGAGACAGAATCTATCTTGTTTTTTGTAGCATGGTGTACTTAGTAACACTGTGACGTCATGGTGACCGTACTGTAAATTCCAATATCTGGTAGTTGTAGTACGGTATAGCCACGCCCCTTTAGTTACCCTAAATTAAACCATTTAATGCTCTGCATTCATCAAAGGAAATGTTACCGACCATGCTATAATTATAATAAATGTATTCACATTTATAAGTATACTCATTGTAAAGTTTGACAACGTATACAGGAGTTATAATAAAATAAAAAATGCCTGTAAAATGAATTTTAAAAAAAATAATTAAATGTTGTTCGGTAAAAATACCCACTCAAGTTTCTTTAAAATTACCCAGTGTCCTTCGTAACTTTGGTATTGGCTTTCGTAGAGAGTTCGCCTCAAATGCGGGAGGTTTTGGGTTCAAACCCGTCCGGATAACACTAAATACTTGATGAAAATGATACTTAGTCTAGTAGTTCCCGTTCTTGACGTTTAGTACATAAAGGGTAGTGATAGATCTTGTCCGTTTAATATGACTGGTAGGGTATTATTCCTCGTTTATAGAGCCATTTTTCTCATTTGTGTTAATCCGTTGCTTATACACTTCGAATGAATCAAAGGCTGTGTCCTAATCGAGAGTCGAACCTCATTACAAACAGGTTGCCATCTTATTGAATTTTAACATACGTTTTCGTTGATGTTGCTATTCCATCCTTTAATAAAGTGTAACATTACACCCGCCATTCAATCAGTAAGATTGCTAAATTGTTAAATTTGAGAAGGAATTTGTGATATCATTTTGATGATTTAGCTAACCCAAATTCATGACACTCCCTCCGTGCGTTTAAAAAGGGATAAAAATAAGATTAAAAATAGAACAGGAAATGCAGCTTTCACAAAACACTGTAAACCCAAAAAACACGAATGGCAATGTTAATAAGGAATAAAGGCATATGATAGAGTGCATAGTATAATAAGTATCCATCACCAGTATCCAGTAGATACAAGATAAGGTGTCAGAGTTTCACCCAGGCATGAATTTTTGTAGAAGGATAAAAATAGTCTACCTCTAATGGCTTAGTATGGACAACTTCTGTATTACCTTGTATTGTGCAATGAATATTTGTGTAAAGTTCTTAAAATAACATTTGTAATAATTGTGGTCAAGTTACACCTATATCAGTACTTATGACTTGTCCACGCGATATTCAAAAGTACCAGATCCTCAACAGACAATGACCATATCATTTTGCAACGTACTGCATGCTTGGTGGTGGACCCATTTACAGTTCGCCACCTTGCTTTCCTCTTTAATTTTGCGATGACCGGACAGGCTGTGGAACCTATGATGACGTCTACCTAAAGCCCAAAAGGACGTTGACGTTCGATGTTTGTCTGCAATCATGTCTTGTCGTGCCCTCAATGGTTTGTTCTCTTGTTATTCTGGCTTCTGCCAAGTCATTGAGTGGTACATTCTTTGTGGCTTTCTAGGCTATTGCATTTTTGTATATATATACACACGAGCATCTTTGTGTTTCACTTATATTGCCTATTAATGCTGCCTTGTTGGTTAGAGAATAGTTCATGGCGGGGAGTTCTTTATTTACACTCCCGTTTTATTCGGATGACAGTAGGGTTAGTGTGAGGTTTGGTGCACCCTAGAACCGGTCCAAGGCGGTAGCCCTATTGTCAACCCTTTTTGTGTTTGTGATGTCTTAGTTGGCCTTTTATTCATATTTAAAGTTGTTCGTTGTTTCTGTGTGTGTATGTGGTTGACTGTCGTCGTTGAATGCTGCGTTTCATGTTCGATTTTTATATCTATATTTAATGTCGCACTTTTGTTTTATTTGATCTATGTGATTCATCTAAACACAATCTTCAGACAATGGTTTCAGCTGTCAAACCGAAGAGATTGAAGCCTTTCATGATTATTTAAAATACTTTCCATTACGTTTCAAGCAATGGTAAAGAACCATACACTACCACGGAGATGGAGAGAAAAAGCACATAGAGAGAATAAATGCCAATGTTTGATTATAGTGCATCTAAATAACACTATCAGCTCATTCTCTAATATACCCTATCATGTCTGGTATGTCATTTTAGATTATTATCAACGTATGCTGTACCCATTAATTCACATTCAGATTCTTATTTAAACATCGTCCCGTTAAGAACTCGGTTTAAAGCGGCCGTTTTGTCACTGACCGTCATTGTATCGAGTACTTTACGTTTTGATATTTATTTATCCATATACATGTTGCTTGTCTGTAATGCTTGTTTTTAGTTGAGCGCGTTCTGTGAATGTGACCTTTCCTGTTCGACTTTCGTATCTACTTTTATAAGGAAAACTCATGACTTCAAGCATGCCAGACATACTATATTATTAGATGTCATTTCGGACATATAACACGAAGTAGGTCATATCCGTCTTAGTACTTGTACATTATTGAACATGAATGCCTTCCAGTCAACAACCGCCATTAATGCGATTTGTTTGATTGCGAAGTTAAGGGGCAATTTTATATTTACTCGGCAGTAACAAGTTGTTTTGTTAATGTCCATATTAAACATACATGTATATTGACAACGAGATATTGAAAGCTTCGAGGAGTAGAATACCTTCAAATAGTATTCCTTCAAAGTTTCATTATTGACAAAGTACGCGTTCGGCTCAAGCATGTGAACAATCTTAGGATGCACAATGTTGCAAACTCTTTACGTTACATGCAGTACAGAAATGGCTCAATTTTTCAAAGAGGAAAGTCAACATTTATGAATTTCTTGTTACAAAGCGTACTATGATTAAAACGTCTACAACATCTCAGTTGTGTCCTTTTTCTAACTAACTGCAAACTGTTTTTTTTACAAAACATTATTATATGGAATTAAGTTTGCAGTATATACAATATATATAGCGGAAATTCCAGAGTTGCGTTTCTTTTTCGCTTCATTATTTATATTAACTATAAGCAAATAATTATGTGATTTTTAATCAATGAACAGTATACAAGGAAACATGATCATAGACCAAAATAAGTACGCAGTAATAAATTCCTTAATTTGATTTGGTTATTTATTGTTTGTAAACATTGCTAGGACAGCATTTATTTCTGTTGTTCATGTGCCACCCATTAGCTCATTTGATTTTAACTACAGTACTTACTGCATCACATACCTGGCCCATTCAGCTCAGTCTGGAGCGCGTTCTCTTTACCTGCCAGTATACCTTTAGTGTAGTCTTGCAGTTCAATCCCACGAAGTGGTACTTTTTTGTACCGCTATGGAGATCCGTCAAAACCTATATAGTGATAGTTGTATAAAACTTTCAACGTAACTATTTTGTGTTTTGAATTAATGGGTACAGCACACGTTGATAGTAATTTAATTGACATACCAGAAATGATGAGGTAAATTAGAGAATGAGCTGAGAGTGTTTTCTAGATGCACTCTAATCAAACACTGGCATGTATTCTCTCTAGGTGCTTTTTCTATCCATCTCCGTGGTATTGTATGGTTGTTTACCATTGCTTGAAACGTAATGGAAAGTATATTAAATAATCATTAAAGGCTTCAATCCCTTCGGTTTGACAGCTTGAAGAAGGTTGAAGCCAATGCCTGAAGATTGTGTTTAGATTAATCACATAGATAAAATAAAACAAAGTGCGACATTAAATATAGATATAAAAATCGAACAGGAAAAGTAGCATTCAAGGACGACAGTATACAGTCAATCTACCATATATACACACAGAAACAAAGAACAACTTTAAAGATGAATAAAAGGCCAAATAAGACATCACAAACACAAAAAGGGTTGACAATAGGGCTACCGCCTTGGAACGGTTAGTTGCAAAAAAGTCCGCTGGGGGTATTAACCAGGTTCTAGGACGCACCAAACTTCACACTAACCCTACTGTCATCATAATAAAACGGGACAGTGTATATAAAGAAATCCCCGCCATGAACTATTCTCTAACCAACAAGGCAGCATTAATAGGCAATATAAGTGAAACATAAAGATGCTCGTGTATATATAAATATAAAAAACAATAGCCTAGAAAGCCACAAAGAATGTACTACTCAATGACTTGGCAGAAGCCATAATAACAAGAGAACAAACCATTGAGGGCACGACAAGACAAGAAGACAAGATTACAGACAAACATCGAACGTCAACGTCCTTTTGGGATTTAGGTAGACGTCATCATAGGGTCCACAGCCTGTCCGGTCATCGCACAATTAAAGAGGAAAGCATAGTGGCGAACTGTAAATGGGTCCACCACCAAACATTTTAACAAAGATAATATGAAAGTGATCATGACCAAGGATCTTACGAAGTTTGTAAATCATGTCACCGTAGAATTCGGGTTAAGGTTGAGTACCAAAAGAACGAAGGCTTGTGTTTTCCTTTTCATTTTTCTGAAACAAAAACACATATTTATATTATATGATATCACAAAGTATATGCACATTTGTTGTCATATCTTTATTAATTCATAATGATAAGTAAGACATGACAACAAGATCACTGTAAACGATTAAATGGTAACGTGCCCAGGTTGTTGCTACTTACGCCATGTTAAATAATACAGCATGTATATTTGTAAGAGTTGGCAGTCTTACTGCGAGGTTTACTCTTTTTTTATTTTATCACCATGGTAATGTAAATTACTGAAAAATTCTACCATAATTATATCAGACAATGAAGACAAAACAATTAATATATGTGCCTTACACCACAGAGATTTTTCAGCAGCCAAAACTAAGAGTTGAAATATAAAAATTGATCCACAAACATTTGTTAATTAAATGTATTTACAAACCAACAGCACACCACAAGTGGTTTTCTTCTGATTAATGCATCAACTTATTTAATAGGTGGTGAAGAGCAGTAAAACACAATATATGTTGCTATATTTATAACATAACGACCCTTAGCACATGTCTAAAACATAGTAAAAGCTTGTTAGAGACAACATGAGCAAAGCTACAATAAGGTCGAATGAAAGTAATAATTTTTCAAAGGCCTCGTTTTTTTTATATTAAAAACACATTTTTAAGCCCGGTTTCTTGCTGAGGTCCTTGATTTAATTTTTTCTGCATAACATTCCACCAATGAGAAGAAGTATCTTGGCACACAACATTGAAATATTGAATTTTTTTTCTAATTTTCGAAAAAACAACAACAAGCTTTTACCATGTTATGCTTGAGTCGAAAGCAATGTTTCTTTCAACCGCATCGGTTTTGGTTTTCGAGCGTATTTTCCACTATATTTCCCGTTGATACACTGTGAGATAATTATTTTTTATTGAATTACAGCAAGGAAATAAACAATATATGGGTAAATGCCAAAATATTTAGATTTTCTTCTTCATTTTACCGTAATGCAAAATTTCCGTTGACCCGCGAATTCTGATTACGGTTATCAATTTCTCTTTAAAAGAGGAAGAAATACACAGAAAAGTTTAAGTTTCTCGGTTCAGAATGGACTGACAAAGAAAATGAATATTTGCAGGCATTTGCAGTTATTTCATAACTGATAAAAATAATTCTTTGTTCTTTTTATGAAAATATTATATAAATGCATGTATGACTATATTTTGCTAATATGTGAATGTGCATCCTAATATCAGTTGATGAATTGAACGGTGTTTAACGGTTCATCAACACCAAGGTTACATGTATAAAGGGCTGCCCCAGAGAGACAGGAAGGATACATAGGAAGCTGGGAACCTTTCCAGCCCCTACAAATATATTTGGTTTAAACAATATTTATTCAATAAATGTGGTGAACAATTATATGTCAAATAAAACCGGGACAGGATTTTACATGCTTTCGGTGAAAACGTATATATAAATTCATGTTCTCATATATATTTGTTATTAGGAGTAAAAACAATGTAACAACATACAGCTTCAACTACAAATTCAGATGAACACATGTGTAGACAACACCATTATATATTGCAGTTTCAAACAAAAAAGCAATTAACTTGATCTAAGAAGTTCCCAACATAATATGTGTTTGTATGTTAGACTTTAGTTAATACTTACAATTGTCATGTAAGTCTGTTCTGTCTTCTATGTGTAGGAAATCCATGGGCAGATGTAAGTGATGAAATACAGTAGCAATAGCATGCTTATCCCAAATCACTATCCAAACGCAAATGCAGAACGGTAGTTTCATGTGATAGCAAGATGTCATGACTATGCCCCACGTATGGGCTGGTAACAAATGTTGGCTGCTATTATCACCTAATGAGTATCTGTCCTGGTTTCTTGCTATACTAGGGTATGCAGAACGAGATGCTAAAAATATATGGCAAGTATAGGTACATGTACATTATCACTGTGTAGTAGGTATAATGAAGAATGGGTTCTTTATTTCTTTCTACTGATACTGAACACAATCAATTTTAATTTCATATCATGGCAGCCTCATTTCCGAAGAAGGCTTTGTGAGTTGTTTGTATCACTGATTAACACAGACATAATATGCATATGGTGTGCCGACATTCGGTTACTTTACAATTAAAAACAAAAACAAAGTTTGTAAACATTTCCCCCCACCCCCTCCTTCCTTTCTCAATATTGTTTCATGATACATATACATCATATTATGCTGACGAATTGTATATTTGTTTTAACAAAGTACGTATGCATTGAGGTTTGAGTTTAATCACGTGTTAACAATTAATATTGCAACACATTTTTTTTTACAAATTAGACAGTTATCACACATTTTTTCACAAAAGTCCAGGATAGGGAATCTTCACAATTTTTAGAAAAAAAGTCCCGAGAGACCTTGGGTTCGAGTCCCGGTTGAGAGTCAATTGTTTCACCACCTGGTATACCAACGTTACTATCAATAAATTACAACATAGTTTGCTAAAACAACTTGTCAATCTGAATAACATACACTTACTGCGACTGAATGAAGACACATCACCCACCTACTACTGTACATATACAGAGGCATAACGTTAGGATGAATATACCACAATAAACGCTGTATCATGAACAGAAAGCCATAGCATTCATTTACAGATATTATTCTGCGACGAAATCCATCAAAATATCCGCCATGACAATAAAATTGACCACAATTCAAATTGAATATATCCGTATTGGTGTAAATTTGTCTAAATTTGTTTGCTTGCCAAATATACTTTTTCTCAACGCTCCTCCCCCATCCGTCCCTCCCCTACCCCACCAATAACGGAAACGTTCCTACGGCCATGTACCCAACAATACCACATATGGGTCATGTAAAAAGAAGGTGGGTGGGGTACAACAATTCATAAAACTTACTTAATTGCTTTATTTATATGCCCATAGCTCGGTTTTAAATCAAAGAACAGACAATATGCTGTTCATCAAACTACTTTATAAGAGTAAGAGACGCCTATTTTAGTTTGCATCGACGATAAAGCATGTTGTTGACACCTTCCTGCAGATTCGACCCGACATCACAACATTGGTGTAAATATCTTATTTAAAGCATTCTTTACTCAAAGAATATGTGAATCAGATAGATTACACCTTAGCGCATCGATCCCTCACCCCGGTCACAGTTATTATAGCATACTTTTGAAAATAATTGACTTCAGATAGTACTACGTACTTAAAACCATAACACTTTGACCCACAATGCCTCATTCAAAATGCCACCAGCCATTGCCTGACCCCACGAAGAGAGGCTAGCGAGCGCAGTAGGGGAAGGGTACCAGACTAACTTTTAATCATTTTAATATTCCCATCATGTATAATACATACACATTTTACTTCCGGGCTAACGTATACAATGAGCAGGGAAATATTTAACAGTAATAATTATGTTTTATGTTCTTTATTTTCACTGTCCCGTTTTATTGGGATGACACCAGGGTAAGAGTAAGGTTGTTTGGTGCACAAAATAAACTGGTTTATACCACAGCAGCGGCATTTTTGCCACTGACCGTTTTAAGGCAGTACCTTTATAATCAATCCGTGTGTGTTTGCGATGTCACATGTCTTGCTTATTAACTTTGTAATTGTTGTTTGTTTTAATGCCTGTTTATGGTTAACTGTGTTCTGTGAAACATGTCCTATTTAACGTGGCTTTCTAGGCTATTGTTTTTTTGTATTATATTTACACGAGCATATTTGTGTTTTACTTATATTGCCTATTGATGCTGCCTTGTTGGTTAGAGATTAGATCATGGCGGGGATTTCTTTATTTACACTGTCCTGTTTTAATGGGATGACAGTAGGGTTAGTGTGAGGTTTGGTGCACCCTAGAACCGCTTTAAACCCCCATTGGCTTACTTTGCCACTGACCGTTCCAAGGCGGTAGCCCTATTGTCAACCCTTTTGTGTTTGTGATGTCGTTTGCATTTATTATTGCTTTTGCCTTCTTGTTTGTCTGTTTGCGTGTTTGTTTCTGTGTTTTGTGGTTGACTGTCCTCCTTGAATGCTACTTTCCCTGTCCGATTGGTTGGTTGGTGGGTTACGACATCTGGTTAACATTTATGTTTCGCAAACATTAAGTTGAGACTAGCATATGATTTTGAATTTACTTTATTAGATGTAATTAGTGTAATAGATCATTAATTGTAAAACCATATTAATTTGATAACGTGTTATCATAGGGGCATTAGTTAACGTTGGCGTATAACTCGGTGATTGTAATACACGATTGAATTGATAACATTGTATCTTAGGTGCATTAGTTAACACTGAGATGAGTGACGAGTATAAGTGTTCGACGCATATACATGGCGTTGTAAAATATACATCCATTGCTACTCATCATAATTAGAGAGTGGCTTGTATATATTTATTAGATAATGATTTGTTGGTGTAATGATAATTTTATAAGATTGGTGTGTTTGTGAACCGACATCTAAATCGTATGTATTATTATAGCCTAAGCCATCCAGGTTTGGATATAAGCCTCCCGTAGTGGAGCTAAGCCTTTAGGTTGAGTAAGCCCTTTAGGTGATTCGACACTAGAATCAACATATAACGTTAACGAGCGGTGGAGACGGTCCCGTACCTGTGCGACATGACCAGGTTATAGTATCGACAACCCCAGGGACACAAGGTGGATCCGTTATCAGTCCTCACTTGTGGAACATCATCCACAACCTCAGTGGAGGTTAACCATCATTATATCGCGTCATCAACACTTATAGAAGGAATTTGATGACAATCACCCATTGGATTCGCGCATCATCACATGCATGAGCTCTCGCGCATAACAGTCATCGCGCTATCTAGATCATAATTCGTGTGAACATCAACATTGTTATAATTTTAACAACACTTTAGTGTCGTATATAATCAGTCGACACATTCCGTATTTGTAATAATACTAAGAACGTCTTAAACGTTCATGAGAGAAGTCTTTTCATTTTTCAACTGTGTATTCGTGTGTTTTTTTGATAATTGTATATATATTTAACATATTTTAAAAGTTGCATTAAACTTATGTAAATGCATTCACCGTCATTGATTCTTTCCAGAGTTAGCCCCAGTCACTAGGGTCATCTTGCGACATAAACGAGCCGCCGAAAGAAGATGTCAACGATGCTGCAATTGATAGCATTGCACCACATACAAATGCAGCACAATGGAAAACTAATAGTAAAAAAAAGGACTTAATGTGATTTCTGGAATAGTTCAATAAAATATCTTTTAGCATATCGCTTGTTTTCTTTTACCATATTAGATATAATGATATTTTATTCATTTCGTTTTATTTTTAAAATGGTCCCCAAGGGTTCGAGAATCCATAAATGTAATTTTTAGGTCAAACAGGTAGAAACATAACTAAAACGGTTGATTTCTGTAATAAACATATATTTTAAATGCTAATCATTATTTTATATATTATTATTATGAAATGTCAGAATGTCAGAATATCCCTAACTTCCTATATCACTGTCGGTGCAATGATACATTTCCTGTAATAATATGTAAATCAATAAATCAATAAATCAATAAATAAATAAATAAATAAATAAGTAAATGAATAATTATAAAAATAAATAAATAAATAAATAAATAAGAAAATACATCTCGATCTTTTTCAAGAAAAATATAATAATAAAAAAAAAGAACTAAAACTGCTGATTTCTGCAATAATTCAATAAAAAACATTTTTGTATTAGTTTCCGTTATTTACTGTTTTATTTTAAATCTTTTTATAAGAAGGGAACTTCAGATATATGCCGTCTTGGGTGCGGTCTTGCACGTAACATGACAGGTGTGGCCTTTACATGTATGGGTGTGTGTATATTGACATATTAATTATTTTATAATTGCTATTATTCATTAACTGTAGACAGTGCTGATTAATCTGTTGATTATATCAATATTTACTCTGAAAATATTTGTTTCAAAGGAATAGAACACTGCCATATTACATGTCAACATTTATTCTAGCTATATTGCAAATCGATAAATGGAGAAATGGTCATTGTGAATGGTGGGTACATATGATATACATAGGACAGACGTGTGGTTGTGATTTATTCTGATGACTTAATTTTGATATATTGTATGTTAGTCTAACTGTTTTTGAGGGAGACATAGGATGGGCTTGTAATTTTAGACATCCTGGTTGTCCCTTACTTACTGTTGAATGCTATGGTTGTTTACTATCTGGATGTTTATTTCCATGAAATTATCTCCCTTTAAAAAAATGTTGTGTCAACATTTTTTCCCTTGGGGAGGGGGTTGTGTGACGCTCCACGCTTTCACTTATTTTTTGTTAGGAGATAATTTGGGTATTTTCTTATACTTTCACTCATAACCAGTCCGATAGACTAATTTATTTTAACACAGTCTACTGCTTTGTAATTATCATCACTTCCGGTGACAGTTTTCTAAGATAAGGACACATGAAATATCGCTCTCCAAAATTCTTTGCCATCTGCTATATTTCTAATACTAAACCTTTCGGAAACTTTATAAATTGAAAGACCACATCTCTATTGTGATACCTAGTTCATTATTTAGGCCATATTTAATTTATTTGGTTGTATTTTTTACTTCTAAACTATCCTGTCGGCCTGTACTTTCGAGAAAACTAACGTGAGGTATGACTGCCATTTTATCGATATGTTAGTATAAACATGAGCATGTATTGTATGAAATTAAATTATAGAATAATGCATACGGATAATTAAAGAAATATTTTGTATTTGAACTAAAATGACATTGCATATATGGCCGATCATAGAATGTTACATGCAGTGATGTGTAGCGAGTTTCAGACACCATATATCTACAGCACTTTGAAGCCACGACCCTGCATTAATTGTAAGACATGCGTGTTCATATCGCACTGATATCGTTTATGAAATAAGTGTCATACTTCGGTTGGAAATGTTCGAATGTATGTAACTTATGAATTCTACTATAAAATATGTTAAAACATCACCTTCCGAGGTTACCTTTATTTCATCATGGACTTCGACATGTATAGTATCTATTTTCTACCTTGATTCAGAGTGCTGAGTTTTATATTGCGATAGTGTAGACTAGCAAAAACTGTGTTGTTATTTCACGATAAGTCATACTCATTGGCACGCTGTCGTAAATTTGCCTATTTGGGGCGTATAGTTAGACGAATGCATGATTCCCTGATATTATCTGATTTATAGATGTGGACCACCAATTGGTATTAAAATTATGTCGAGGGTTTAATAATTTGTTCAACTGGAACGGATAACTGAAACGTTTGCATAGACTTACGCCATAAGCTGGGGTCACATTGTAGTTTTGTATATATGTATGTACTTTTGTTTATTGCTAGTTTTCGACTGTTGATGAACAGATTGGGTAGAAAATTGTATCTATTATATATTGCGGATGTCTTACTTAAAAGTGGATAGGTCTAACGACTCTACATTACATTAATCTAAAACATAGTTGCTTAAAGCTTTTGTAACGATCTTCTTATTTATAGCTAATGTCCATGGATCTGATTATACGTGTCGTCATGCATTATATATATTGAAACTTATTAATCGTAATGATGTTTTCTCAGAATGAATAAATGCTATTTGGATACTTCTGTTTTGGTGTTCCCTAAAAGTCCAATATATGTGTTGAGTTTTGAAATGTATTTAAATCTAAAAGACGTGTACATGACTGACACGCCGAACCCATTTTAGAAAAGTTATGGTGGTTCAGGATGGTAGTTGTTGACTTGTCAATGGCAGCCATCCTGGATTGCCATAATTTATGTCGACCGACTTTAAAATGAACCCCGAGATTAGCCAGGGCGGAGTTCTAGGACCAAGTTTATTTAAACTAGTGTTCCTAGAAAGTCCTTATGTTATGAGACTTCATGAAACTTTAAAAACAACTATCGAAACAACAAACGATAGGGTCGGTTCGTTACACTTACGACGTTAAAGTAAGCACTGAAACAATATCCAACAATAACACATATATTAAATTACACCGAGTTAGTTTACCCTAAACTAGTTAAAATCGAGCCGTTACTATATAAAATCTCTGTGACATTTAAATATAATGGTGTTTTAGAAAATAATAATATTTTTCTATCATTCGATTTAATTTTACTGTGAATGGCGAAAGTGTATGCATTCTCCCTAAAAATTAAAAAATGGATTAAAATAGCTTAAACATCAGCAAATCAACTGCTAGTTTTCATGATACTCTTCTGACAACTAACAGTTGCCATGTTCATTACGTCAAGGTCAAATGCATTATATACATTTTGAGCAACTGATCGTGAGATTTTCTTTTAATAATAATGTTCTTTACAGAAATATTATTATTAAAATGTGTCGCTTACAATATCAAAATATGGTACGTACGTTCTTGTTGTGCAAGCCAGCTTTATGCCTATAAACATTAGTTCTGTATGACAGGATAATGGCATCTAGTACTAATATAAGTGCGTTACAAGCTTAAAAACAAGTCTGCAAAGTGTAAATGCCAAACTAGCCGTCGGTAAAACATGCTATATACACACATGCAGTAGTTTTGTTCTCAAAATAGGTGGTTGGAATAAAAGAAATGCATAACTCTATCTTTGATATGGTTGTGGTAAGGTTGTACCGTGTGTAACATTGCAAATGTCATCACGAACGTCTCCAGATCGTCTCAAGGAAGTCTGTCTACATTTTATTTAACTGATTTACACTTCTGATTTGTTTTTATACGTACTTTATAAGTTTATTCTAACTGTAGGTTATTTACATTTGAATTGTTTTAATAACAAAATAATTGTGTTTCTAAATACAAACCACACTACGGTGATCTACACGGATAGTTGGTACATAAGAACTTAGAATGTCAGCTGTATTATGGCGAGTGTAAGAAAAGTGATACATGCGAGCCTCTTGCGAATATTTATCACTTTTCGATACGAGCCAAAATACAACTGAATCCTAATTTACTAAACATGTATGTTTTTATCATGCGAACTGTTTTAAATAACATAATATACCTGAAAAACAATGGAAACAATGCTGCGGTCAAAATACAAATGGAGGATTTTTTTTGTCAATGGGTGTATAACTCTGGCAACAATATTTGGCCGTTAATTATATTTAGATCTGTATCGATAATAAATGCAAAATACTTCTTTGATAATGCATTGTATTCCTAAATTGAATTGTATAAAACATAAATGTGTATATGGTTGATTCATAACCATTTTAAGTCATCGAACAACAGCACGTGTACCCAATTAGTATAAACAGCACTTGAGCGGAAAATATACTCAGCGTCAATGAAAAGTTACCACTTGTTAATCAGTTAAATAAACGCACAAAAGCAATTTTACAAGAACAAATCTGGTATATTTTCAGACGTTAGAGTATAGCCAGTCAATATGGAAAAAAACAGTAAGCGTCACCAATGCCCAGTTCGTCTACACTAGCTTAAAATCCTAACGGTAGAAAACAAACTTCACAGACCTCAGTACCGGGTGTGACCACCGCCTGCAGCCATGACAGCTCGGCATCTACGGCCCATGCTTCTTATTAGGCGTTGTATGCGATACTGGGGTATCGCGAGCCATTCCTCAATGAGGGCTCTGATGAGGTCTTGACGGGTGTTGATGTTACGTCTACCGTCATAGACACGGCGTCCAATCTGATCCCACAGATGCTCAATAGGACTGAGATTGGGTGAGAAGGCTGGCCAAGGCAGAACTTCAAAATTATTATCATCGAGATACGTTGAGGTAAGTCTTGCAGAGTGAGGCCTAGCATTGTCATGCTGAAAAATGGTGACGTCAGCATGGTTCTGCATAAACGGGATAACGGTTGGCTGCAACAGAGACAATGGCAAACCGTCCTCTTCACGGACGAGTCCCGGTTCTGTCTTGATATGTACGACGGACGTCGTAAGGTGTGGCGACGTCGCGGTGAACGGTATGACGATTGCTTCGTACGTCAGGCTCCGCGCTGGGGAGGTGGAAGCGTAATGGTATGGGCGGGCATATCTTGGCGATACAGGACAGATCTATTAGTAACTGACGGTAATTTGACAGCACGACGCTACGTGGATGAGGTGTTGCAGCCAACCGTTATCCCGTGTATTGAGCATCTGTGGGATCAGATTGGACGCCGTGTCTATGACGGTAGACGTAACATCAACACCCGTCAATACCTCATCAGAGCCCTCATTGAGGAATGGCTCGCGATACCCCAGTATCGCATACAACGCCTAATAAGAAGCATGGGCCGTAGATGCCGAGCTGTCATGGCTGCAGGCGGTGGTCACACCCGGTACTGAGGTCTGTGAAGTTTGTTTTCTACCGTTAGGATTTTAAGCTAGTGTAGACGAACTGGGCATTGGTGACGCTTACTTTTTTTTTTCCATATTGACTGGCTATACTCAGACGTCTCAAAATATACCAGATTTGTTCTTGTAAAATTGCTTTTGTGAATTTATTTAACTGATTAACAAGTGGTAACCTTTCATTGACGGTGAGTATATTAGGATAGTAGGAAGTAGCTGTATTAATATAGTAGAATCATTTGTTGATTGATACATTTATATATTATTTAAGGCTCATTTTCATTTTGAAGCAACATAACATATTCACACAGTTATTTGAATATCAAATATGTGTTCCCACACCATGGGAATTTATTTCATTATAGTACATCAAACACAACTAGCCAATGATCTCGGTGCCTTCGTTTTTGGGCCTGAAACAGAAAACAATGCATACTATATAATAGATTCCAATCAATATTGTTATTTTTACATCCCACAGGGATTGTTTCATAGATCCATTTTCATCCTGTAACCAGGTAACACATGTGTTACTTACACCATGTTGAAGGATTTGTGTTCATCGACATTTTGGCCCATTTTAATAGGATTTAACTTAACTTTTCCTTGTGATATTGAATTAGTCACTTGTGTTGATTTTTGGACGCCTATTACAGTCATGTAATTCATATTTTTAAGTGGTTAATCCCCTAACCAGTTAACCACGCTATTAAACCAAACCATTATCAAATGTCAACATGTCTACATTTTTTTAATAAGCAAGTATGTTGTGATGTTTCTATATTTAACCCTAAATAAAATTATTAAAATGATTTTTTAAATTACCTCCCCTTATTGAATGAATATAAGATTAAATTTGATTCTAATTTAAAAAAACAACACATTAATGGTTTATTTTCACACAAACTATTAAATAATTTTGACATATATGAGATGCAGAATATGCAAATTAGTCAACCCATGTGAACGCTAAAGTTAAAATACCTACATATATATACGGATAACTGCCAATGATACACTATATATATGTGAAATACACCAGCAGAGCATAATTTATTATGCAATGTTTTTCTAAGCTAGCCAGAATGTTTGTTACACAATCATATAGATGTTATCTTGATTCAGAGGTGTTGATTACATGACTGTATATCCTGTGCGACAGGTCAAGCCACATGCTACTGTGATGTATAGCCCTGATCTAATTACCATACAAACTAGTTTATCTGTTCTCAAAATCAGAGGCTGTCTGATAAGATCAAAGCACAGCGGCAGCTTTGTAGTCACCATGGGTATTTTGAAATCAGGCACAGCGGCCCTGCTGTGCTTAAATCACCTGTGGAAGACCATGTCACATAAGAAATGTGGTTGCCATGGTAACAAAATGTGTAAAAATTCACTAAAATGTGCTTGTCTTCACAATAACTCAAGAACAGCTGGCACTAAACTCGAAGTTTGGCAGGAATGTCTGTGTACGTCAAAACGTTACCAATTCAATTTAATCTTAAACATGCGTGTCATGTTATACAAAATGAATCAATGTGGTAATCAGGTAAAGTTCGGTCTGCTTATTAAATGCATATTGATGGCTAAAACGCCTTACTTAATTACATGTAGCAGATCGATATTTATTGCAAATTTAAAATGTCTACATTATTAAACTATGTCTAAACGAAAATGCCAAGAAAGTCAAATGAGTATCGATTCTTTCAATAGTAACATATACTTGTTATTAATGCTTTTATTAAGATTTACCACTATTTTCGTTATTTTGTTAGATAAAATAATGTATGAGCTTAATACAATTTAAAATGATTAAACATAAAAACAAAGCAGATACACAACAATTAAAATTAAGACGTGTTTGATACAACAATACCTTAGTTCGCAAATTGGGTGTTCATTCCATGTGCACGGTACATCTCCCCACCGGAAGTCGAAGATTGACCAAAATACGGCACAGTCTTCTTCAGCTGGATCGGGTTGGCTTAAGTCCCAGTCTACATGGTATATTGCATATAATATAATCAAAATTAAGTGTATTTTTTTCGGGTGTCTTAAATAGTAAAAAGTATGCTATGTCGGAGGAGATGGAATAAGGCAAAAAAAAAAGAGTATGATAATGGACCTTTGGAAACGGCCGAGCACGACACATACGAAATATTGCAGTCTCGGTTGTACACACACGATCCAAGATCGACGATCCCAGATTAGATAGACAATCTGCCAAATGAAGGTTAAAGTCATCATTTCTGACGAAGAGCCTTTTTCGCATAATGAATTGAAACCAAACACAAACTCTCCAATATCGACTTTTCACACACAAATGCAAAAAAATAAAAACGGTGTTTAAAGGAAATGAACCCGCATATTCGTACAACTGAAGTTGGAATACTTTAACTGTTAAAAAACCGTTTCTATGTTAAATAACACGGAACAGAATCGTAGTTTTCTAATTTAAAACTAATGTAAGAGTCGGTTGAATTGTGTAGCCTAATAAAAGAAGTATGTGTACATTGACTAAGATATAATGATTACTACATTCAGACATGTTATTTATAGTCCAAAAAAATATAATAAAGAATTCATCATACACATGAATCAGTTTCTCAACAGTTCAGAAAATATAATTACACACTTTCTTTGACCACCATTTTATTATAATCAAAGTAATTCAAAGAACTCGTTTATTTTTCACTTTTGACCTTAATAACTGCTCAATTTGCTAGTGTTAAAGATTATACAAGCGCACGCGCCTATAATATATGAAGGCTATTTAATCCTGGTCAATGGAATAAAATGCAATATGTTTTCAGTAAACATATTTTGTTTCCAGAAGTTGACATTAATCATAGGATAAGATTGAGGAATGGTGCACCCTAGAAGCTGGTTTAAACCCCAGCGACAATTTTAACAAGTGACCGCCCTATTGTCAACCCCTTTATGTTTGTGATATCATATACATTGTCTTCTATTTATTCTTTTAATTGTTGTTTGCGTTTTGGTTGTCTGTGGTCATTGAATACTGCTTTCCCTGTTCGATTTTATATCTATATTTGTTTGACTGTGGTCCTTGAATGCTACATATCCGGTTCGACTGGTATCTCTACTTTCAGGGTATCCGTTCTTTATAGTTGACGTATTATATTTTGTCCAAACACAAATGACACTTTGATTCTCAGGTTATAATAGATGAATGATATGCTTAGGTTAACGATTTATAGCATGGTTACTAACTGATGTCATATAAACAGTGAAATCGTATACTATTAGATACATGTACCCAATTTCAAATAATATGTGTATACGTTTAGTTTCTTTTATAACGCATCTTTAAGTCAACATGCACTTTGTATACAAATAACGGGTTACGATGTCGTGACATAGAAAAGCCATATTGTCATGGACTATCTAGTTTGTCGAAATGTCGTTGGTGTTTCTTTCAACAAGCTCACAATGAATTGTTAAACTATTAACTTAGTATTCATAGTTTACCACCTAACTGAAGCCAGCGCTAGTATACCTGTAAAACTGGCCACTGTATCGGTATCATACCATTTCCATGTTCCCTCGACCTCCTCATCTGTCAATCCCATCCACCAGTTATAGGCTGAAACACCGACGAAATGACTAACGTTAATATTATTCTGAGCAAAGACCTTAACATGAAATACAATAACGAAAATAATAATACCGTTGAAAATGGATAATATACACACATTTATATATAATCAAGCACAACTGTTTATAGAAATACATATACGTTACACTTATTGTACAACACTACATGCAAGCTTCCACAAACAGAAAACGAAAAAGCCTACTGTGCATTTAAGGGTGCCTAGACGTCGAATATGAATCGAGATATTTTTTATTACTTGCTATATGTTTTTATACCTGATATGGTTATAGACGCTCCTGGATCTGATTGCAATCTTGATGTAGACATCCGCTAAGCTTTTCAAAGCCAAAAATCATTTTGACCCACATCTTTACCTGTAATTGTATTAACAGCCGAAAACCAAAATGGGACGGCGGAACATTCCATTTTTAGGGTTTAGGGTGACTTAAAAAATCAGTTGACCAATATTGGTGTAAATAACAAAATATAAATATTAAGGAGATGAATTTATGTAAGCTTTGATAAGCTTGTTTTCAGATCCTTACTATTATAATGTGTATATAATATATGTGAACATTATGAAATAAATATTGTTTAAACGAAAATATAAACGCAGTATACTATTTACCTAACTTTTATTTGCTCATTATAATGGTTTTCATTCGAAAATAAAAGTAAAGTATCTTTGCTGGAGATGCTGAACATTGAACAACAAAATCACCCTGCATAGCCTACGTTTTACTTGGTACATCCGAACCCTAGAAACAGACATGCGCAAACGATTTTTTTTCAAAATATAGCCGCTATGTTGTTTTAATTTTAGTGGGTCAAACTGAATGTTAAGCTTTGTGAATCATCACGGATGGCCATGGCTAAATTTTAAACAGATCCAGGAACGTCTATTTTCATTCTATCTAACCATATCAGGTATGAAAACATATAGCAAGTAATAAAAACAAATATCGATTCATATTCGACGTCTAGGCACCCTGAAATGAACAGTAATTATAGGTCGTACTGTGTGGCGATGTTCTGATGAGGTGTGTAAATTTGCACTTTTCAGGCAATATAAGGTAAAGGATTCTCATATACATTTGAAGAAACAACAACACTTTAAACAACGCTTAAATAAATAGAGCTGTGATATTCGGTTAGTGTATGTTTCTTAAAGTAAAATGTGCGACTCTATTCATCTTGTTTGTTACAGGTGACACGAATGGGATATGTTCATGATTGTACAGGTTGCGATGATTGTACTGTTCGTCTTTCAAATCTACGTCTTTTGCACCTTAGAACCTGGATTAAACACCCAAAGGTCAGTTTTTGCCACTGACCGTTCCATATACTCATGCCTTTTGTTTGTGAAGTAATATACCTTACCTTTAATTTATTCGTGTAAGTGTTTGTTTTGTTTTGTGTGTGCGTGTTGGTGTTCTGTGAACGTAAGATTTCCTGCTTGATCTTTTTACCTATTTACCTACTTTAAATGTCACAAAGAAACATGTTCAAGAAATTTCAGGATTTTTTTCAGAGTCATTCTTTATATGCAGCACAGCAAAAAATCGTATATGAGACGCGAAAGACGACGAAGACGACACGACATACATGGAACATGAACAATGCTCTATCACAATATAGGTAAAAACATAGGGAAACTATATTCTCCTTCATTAGCTATTACGAGAACTTTCACGGATACAACTGCCTAATTGCTTTTGTTTTATTTACAGTACAATCTTTATTGAGTGTTTATTAAATAACTGTAGGTCATATTAGCGAAACTTACTTTTTAAATCGCGCAGCCTGTCTTTTATAAAATTATTTTCGTACGTATTGTCAACGTGCACCAGATGTCCATTGTGATGTTGTCGACAGTAACCCTTAATAAAAGAGAATTGTACAATAAAACAACGTCAGGGAGTAACATTGTTGAAGTGATATATTATACATTTATATCCACAAGAAATAGTATTGCACACATGGTGGATTGGTTACTTAATACAAATATATGTATTGTTTCTAATTAACAGTTACATTTTATGCTTATCTCTCAACATCGAACGAGAAGAATTACATGTTCATCCTAATGATCAAAAGTATGTAAATGTGTTGTTGGACAGTAGCGTCACTTAAAATAACGCATTTCATTGTAAAGTTGTTTTTTGTCTTACGTTTAAAATGGCGTCTCAACGGTTGACGTGTTTTCTGGTGTTTAAAATGACTTCTTAAATATATGTTTTTGCTAGTGTCCTGTCCAAGGCGGTAGCCTTATTTCCTGTTTGTGATGTCATATCCTTTGTCTGTTATTTATTATTGTGATTCTGGTTGACTGTTGTCTTTGAATGCTACATTTCTTGTTCGATTTGTTTATATACCTTTGTTCTCGAGTTGTTCTGTCTTCTGCCAAGTCATTGAAAACTTGCTCTGTGACTTGCTAGCGTTTGCCTTTTGATATTCATATGCAAATTATCATCTATGTTGTATACCTATATTCCCTATTGATACTGCCTTGTTTGTTATAGAGTATACCCTGGCGTGAATTACTTTATTTACGCTGTTTTATCGGGATGCAAATCGAGTAAGAGTGAGGTTTAGTGCACTCTATACTCTAGTTTAAATCCAAGCGTCCATTGTCAACCGTTTAAGTTTGTGAAAGTAAGTCCCTTGCTTCTTATTAACATTGTACCTGCCGGTCGTTTTATGTTTTGGGTTGACTGTGTTCTGCGAAAGGTGCATTTCCTGTTCGACTTTTGAAATTTGAAATCCAGAGCCAAATTAAAAATGTAAATAAGGATCAACGTAAGAGCTTTATTGCACCCCGCTCAAAATCCTAGGAATTTCATTGGATTAGAGCAGTCACATGGTGACCCTTTATTATTTTATAGCAGGTCAGTAGATTTCATAGAGGGTCAGTAAAATAATAAGGACTACAATTCCAATTCAAAGTTAATAGGTTCTTTAAGGCGTTAGTAACAAACATAATAAGGAAATTAATAACGTTTTTGAATTGTACCGATCGTGACGTCAACGTCATGACGTCAAATTGCGCGAACGTCTCAATGACGTTGACGTTCCATTAAAATGGGTTAAATGTTGGTGTTCGCCGTAAAAAAAGGTGCTATTAGTTATCGGGTTTGTTACTGACCGCCTACAGAAATATGTGGGGTCAGTCAGATATATAGGGGGACTCGGCTATTGCCTCGCCCCCTATACATTTTACTGACCCCACATATTTCTGTAGGGTGTCAGTAACAAACCCAATAACTAATAATATGGGAATTATTTTCAAATAAAGAGAAAATGAAAGTCGGGATGAGCTTTTGTATGTCCTGATTACATATAAAACAGGTCGCGACTAATAAACACTGTCATCGCAATTACCCATGTAAATTAATATAAAGTAAGTAAATAATATGTTCATATTTACACCTAATTATTTACTCGCACTGAGAGGCGTTTGTTTACATAGGGAATTTTTAACATTTGGCGCGGGAAAAAATGCCGTATAAGCATGACATCAGCATTAACATAACATCATTAAGAAAAACAACTAAAAATATCGGCAATAATTGGGATCGGCCATCGAGTTTCTTATCGATTAGATTCTTACATATCTATTACAGTAGTATATTATAATACTTAGTTCGTGGTGATAAAATTGTGTGATAAAATCATAACTTCCTTTATTTAGTGAAAGCGTTATATGTTAAGGTACAACTAAGCTAGCTGTCGGTTAGAAATTAATGTTCTTCTGTCTTGTTTATGCATCTATGTAATTGCTTGTATAATAGAAAACATTTTACCTTAATATAATTTTTTCATTGAAAAGTGTTCTTAACTGTAGCATTTTACCTACACTGACAAGAACGTGTTTTAATAGTTTACTAGCCTCCGCGAAGTTTGATGGATGTATGTGCGAGTATTTACCTCTGCCTCGCTGAAATGAAGAGGATCGTGCCCAAACAGATAACACGAACCATGGAACGCTATCCAGTTGTCAGGACATTCTGTGTCAGCAGCTATGCAATAATATGTACTATAGTTAGTTGCATAATATGGTTGGAACCAATCCTATGATAACATGCATCTATTATATAGTGTATTCCTTATTATAATAATTACAAGGCAGCTCATTTAAACAAGTAAATAACACAATTTTTCTAGACATGGAAGATAAGCAGGTATACTGTTATCTAGGATAACATGTAACTATCATTGGTTAATTGCTGAATATATATGACCATGCGCAGCTTATATAATACAACACACACTTTAGATTTTGAATGATGCATATTCTGAACAAACAATGGTGTTTAAAAGCTTAAATGTATCTTACCAGAAAAACGGAGAAGCACTGCAACTGCACATATAACAAGCCTCATATTGTGTGAGTTTTGTCTTATCAATTATGACTTCTATATTTATACTATGCAATGTTCTATTTTCCGAAAGATAAGAAGATAAGATCACCGAATATATTGAAAGGAAAAAGAAACGCATAATCAAAACATGGCTTATACTACACTATTATATACACCTAATTCCACGTAATATTCCAGATATATATCAACGTGTTTTGTACAAAAAGGGGCTACAACTAATAACAGAAAGGACATTTCTGCCATGTAGTAGACCTTATAATCAGAGTATACTTTGTTACACGAAATTCATAAATGTTGAATTTTCTCTTGAAAATGTCAAGTCATTTCAGTATAATAAATTAATTGTGTTTAATGTTAAGAGATTGCAACGTTTAAAGACTAAGTTTGCTCACCTGCTTGAGCCAAATGTGCATTTTGTCAATATGAAACTTTAACGGGATACCATTGGTGTGATAGTTTCTTCTTTTTGGAAACACCAACAATTATTTTTGATCTTTGTAATAATAACAAATCCATTACAGATCCTACTATCTTTCAAAACAAATACAGTAACTTTCAACATATATACACAGATGGTTCTAAAGATGGAGACAAGGTAGCTGCAGCTTTTCTGATTCCTCTTCATCTCTTCAAGCACTGGGTAATATGACACATGATAATCAAGTTGTGCTTCAAGTTTTAGAAAAGTACTCATTCATATTTATTACAAGGTGAGCAGTTGTCAGAGTGTATACCCTGTTTTGTACCGTTAACATATCTTGTTGGAATGTGTAGACGTTGATCCTATGCGACAAAGATACTACACAGTTAATACTTATTTGATACTATACATTTTAGTCTTGTTTTAGATTTTCTTAAAGAAATCAGACTTTATAAATCAACATAATATTTTCCTATATATATTATTATTTACAAGCCCGTTGACGGGCATTTGTTGATTTACATATATACATAGTTTATATTACTACCATATCACCCCGTATTTGTAGATAGTTTTATCTTTATACGTTCACATTATTTTTAATTACTTCTTCATTCCTTCATGTTTTTGCGCGCAATATGACCTATTTATGTCTCGATGTGCCGTAAAACACCATTCATTTATTCATTCATTCATTCAATCCTTCTTTCCGAAAGGGCATGCCTAATTTTACCCTGTACCATTCGATTAGCAGTAGCACGTTAAACATACAATATATACCGGAAATACCCAGTATGCGTTTATGTTTTCTTTCAGTATATATTACCATACTAACCTTATTTAACTTTACATATATACGGCATTTAGCAATACATAGCAATAAGGGCGTGTCTATTTGTCTTTAAACATGTCTTAAAACATGAATGGTTGAACATCTGACTGTTGGATATATATGAGTATGTCTGCTGACACGGACGGAGGAGTAGGTCCAACACACATCAACTGGTGTATATCGGCTGTATTTACAGTATCACATCATTCTAAACACCTGGTGGTGGCATGTACATTTATAATCTTCACCCTTCATGTCATCTCCCTCTACACTATCTGTCCTAATATGTTAATATGTGTTAACGGGACGTGAATCATCCTTGTATTTATTCATACTGATTATAAACCTGTTGACATGAAGTTCGTTGTAACGTCTGTAAGTATGTGAAAAGATGACATCAGTGACATTAAGGGGTTATCGCTTGGCTCAGAGAAAGATAAAACATGTTCAATAAGGATATCACGAGTGAATAAAAGTCAAAATATCAAGCCAATAAATTCAAATTTTAAAAACTATTAAAAACTATTTTTATATTAAAATATAAGGATTACGGATTATGCTGTAAAAGTTTTTCCCAATACCTGGGAGATAAAACTAGTAGTTTACACATCATTGAAGGAAATCAAGTGTTTTGTTATGTGTATTTTTAACTAGTAACTATGTAATGATATTGGTTAATTTAATGGTGTTTGTTATTGACGAATTGCATGCTTTGTTATACGTTATTGAGCAACTGAAAATATATATTGACTGTTGTCTGTTATCCACTATCTGATGAGATCTTTATTTTGTTTTGTCTCCCTATCCTCACCCTCTATTTTAATGCCTTTGTATCTGTAATCATCAACTGATATTTGCTGTTATCCTAATATGAGATCCCATTGCCCACCCCACCACCCATAATCTATCATAATTTTTATGCATATTAATTTAAATAGAGTATTGTATCACGATGCATTGCTGGAGAACTCTTATTCCAAAATGTATTTTACTAATATTTGATGCATTTAACCTTTACTGTTAATGTTAGTTATTCACTCTACTTTATTGTATTTCATATTCAGTCTTTGTTAAAAATATACATAGTTGTAACATAATTAATAAACACTAAAAAAGGAGATCCCCTGGAAGCAACAAACACAAACAAGAGATAAAAGTAGCAGACTCGGTTTGATTGTATTGAGGTAATTGTATGTGCAACACCTTTCACGCCTCCTAGCACCGGCCTTAGCGATATTCTACTTTAAAGACACACAAATTGGGCTTGGTGACCCCAAGGTACTACTCACTCGTAAGTAAACATTCTAATCAAAGTGTTAAGTTCAAACTCATAAACTAAATCTTTTTGTACGAATCCCAGGTCATTATCTGTAATATAAAAGTTGTTTATCGATTAAAATGCTAATGGAGGCAAGACGATTTAATTAATGTTATGTTAAGCATGTATCTATTATATGATAATATGTTGGAGTGTGTAGCTATATGTGATAATATCTTGCTTTCTGTGTAATTGTTGTGTAATGATATATGCTAAGCTACCTAATCTGATTACAGTCGGTATAAATTGCAACCTTTTGCATCCCTCGAAAACAATCAGTTCGACTCATTTATTGAATAACCATATAATGAGGTATGTATAGCAATAATTGTGGACTTCCGGAAGAAAGCATGAAACGTTACATGTTTGATCCTTAGGGTATGACCTTTAAATAAAAGGCAGGAGACTCGCCAGGGGACCCAAGTCTCTTGGGGAAATGAGGCCCTAAAAGGGGGAGCCCAATTTTTAATATAAAACCGTTATTATTCTTAATATTATGTTTTTTGTGTCGCAAAATATTTTTCGAAATATAAATAAAACAAATAAAAAGCAGTAACAAGATAATATTGAAAATATGTATCATGATGTACCTTACTTTTTAAGCATTATACTTATGAGGCCCACAAAAGGAGCATTATTGTTTAATTAGGCAGCGATCAAATGTTAGCTATTTGGAAAACCATTCGACCGCCTTCTTTCCTTAACATTTGCTTTAAAATACTTCTCACCAACGGCTTGGTTAATTTTGACCATGAACAATCCTTAGATTAATGTCATCCTAGTTTGTTAAAATTAGGTCAACATGAGTTCCAAGATGTTACTAAAATTAGTAGAAAACAAAATCTTCTCAAACACTGCAATCTTTAACACTGTTTTCGACAGATTATGCTTACAAGTGATAGCTATGTAGTACATTATTAAGCTTGCTCAAATGAAGTGGTCAAATGGGGGCATTGAGGTCAGTTGCAGGGGGCAGGGACGGGGTGGGGGCTGAGGGACATGCTCCAGGATTCGTTTAATGAGAGTTCACATATTTTCCAGTCTTATATAAATAAGTATAAAAGTCGAACAGGAAATGAAGCTTTCACAGACACAGCAAACCCCAAAACACGCAAAAAGACAAACGTGAATGGCATTGTTAATAAGGAATAAAGGCATATCTAGTCATAAACATAAAATGGTTGACAATATGGCTACCACCAGAGAACGATCAGTGGCAAAAAAGCCACTGGGGTATAAACCAGGTCCTAGGGTGCACCAAACCTCACACTTACCAATAAAATAGGACAGTGTAAATAAAGAAATCCCCGCCATGAACTATTCTCTAACCATCAAGGCAGCATTATTAGGCAATATTTGTCAAGCACAAAGATGTTCGTATACATATAAATACAATAAACAGTGGCCTAGAAATCCACAAAGAAGGTACTCAATGACTTGGCAGAAGCCAGAACAACAAGAGAATAAACCAATGAGGAACACTGAGAATTCACTAAGGAACCGCAAGGCATAAAGTTATTATACTTCGCATGTTGCATTAGCCTGTGGTCCTTTATCAAGCTTGTTCAAATAGTGAACATGAGGTAAATGTTTCCCCTTGATGCTGTGACCTCAGCGGTTGTATAAGAAAATCATTGAAAAATATTCTTCCCTGAAACTATGAGAGTTTAGTAATATAATGCGTTATGGTCATGTTTTTGTATAGATTTATACAAGACCATCTTTATATCAATCGCCATTAAGAGATAGCGAATTTCATTAAATTGAACCTGTATTGCCCTTTCAAGAGAGGTGTTAGAGTGCAGCAAAAGATCGCGCTAAATGTGGTTATTGGAACAAAGCACTGAACTCGGAAATGCTCCTGCTAAGAATTCTTCAAGCTAATACGGGAGAGTCACTATGGTAGATCTATGATATCATGGTTCGTCGTATTTGACAATATATACTTGATCACTGGTTATGTAAACCATTTTCAACAGTCGAAATTGATCAAGTCCAGAGGCAAATAATTCTATCAGAAAATGAGACTGGGTCAAACGGAAAATGCTAAAACATTTAAAAGATGGGCAGTGTCAGGTCCGGAAATAGATAATAGTTGGAGAATAACTGAAGTGAACACAAATGACATTATTGTAATAAAACAACACAAACAGATAGCCTGCACCCAGAAAAGGTTGTTTAATCATAACAATTATGTCAAAACAATTATCAGCACCACTGACGCAAATATGTGAACGAATGACTGAAGACACACTTGCATCCCACGAATGGTACAGTTGTCTTTTTTTAAAAGCGAAAACATCATTCTGTGACCAACACAGGCAGCCCAACCTTCACAATTGCGCGAAACACAAAGTACCGATGACTAACAATGGGAAACCATGCAATGCCATCAGCATTGACATTACAAAATAAAATGAAAATAAAACTCAGCTCTAATTTACTTGGATCTCCTGAAAGTCTAGGCTTAGATGATTGTCCTGTTGTTGTTAAGTAGATGATTAGTGTTTGCAGTGGCATCACTTGAGCCATTTATACCTCCCCACGTCTTAAGATCATATACACTTTGCAGACACGATTTTCCTCAATTTCAAGAAACTCAGTATAGAATCAAGAATATATATCGTCTGGGATGTGAACAGCTGAAGCAGCTACTACAACTTTGTTGCCGTCACATAGGAAGACATTCCTGTGAAATGACAAAACATACAAGTTCTAGTTAAAGTGCACGTAGGAATATACTATATATACCAGCTATACTTTGCTATCAACATGTGAAGAATTGAATTCAATGAATGTTGTTTATCGGATCATCGACACATTGAAGGTTACTTAGAGCTGTTACAGAGAGAGGGGAAGGATATACAAGTATAGTAATCCGGCAACCTGCCAAACTATTACTAATGAATAGATTCCTATGATTATGTAACATGATCGTCGGATAGAATCCGATATGCTCAAAGGATCGATCGAAGGATAGACCGCGCTATTTACTGGGCCATGCCAGATCTCGACCCGGAGAAAGAAAGCCATGCATTGCATTCAGTAAGCAATGGGGATGCTAAAGCATTTTATATATCTGCTCTTCAACCATGTAACCATGTAGACTCAGATTACATGCTGCTTCACATCATTCATATCAGAATCATTATACAAGAGAGTATTGATAATATGTCGTAGTCGGTGGCAAGCCTATGTGTTGGATATACGTTGACTTTCGGCTTGCCAATTCGAACCTCTGCTTGGGGGACAATTTATCACAGATGTCACTACAGATGCCACTAGACTTCTTTGTTGTGTCATAAGCAAATCCTTCCCCTAGCCATGTTGGGACTAAAAATAAAAGGTCCCGTGTATCGGAGTCTATCCTCCGAGCATGATAAAGAAGATAGATATGTGTTAGCTGATAGGTGATGATATTGGTGGACAACAGTTCAAATTATTTTGGTCATGCAATATCTGACTGTGACAGATGCCAAGTTATTTAATAAATAGACCTCATTCAATGCCAAAGGTAAAACCATGTTTCAAACATAAATATCAGCACCAGTATCAGTAACGGCATGATCTTTCACACACACACACACACACACACAGCTACACTCACAATGCACACCATGCAGTGCACTGGTTTATGGTTTATACATATCAGAAGGACGGTTTACCAGGCTCGTCATATTGTAGACTAAATGGTCTTACATTGCTCCGAAATTCCAACGCCCTCAGAATAGGGTTAGGTTCAGACACGACAGGATCACATTTGTTTGAGTATACTGGCTTAGGCATCGAAGGATATCGTGAACTTTTTCGGTGTAAATTATCTAGTCTTTGTAGGTACTTGAGGGTCAATCTCCACTCCTTTG
The DNA here is from genome assembly GCA_037043455.1 of Cyrtodaria siliqua. Classification (NCBI taxonomy): domain Eukaryota; kingdom Metazoa; phylum Mollusca; class Bivalvia; order Adapedonta; family Hiatellidae; genus Cyrtodaria; species Cyrtodaria siliqua. Next base: position 94,345 of record JAWPHD010004223.1, read on the forward strand.
CTTCTATACTGGCCGTTATGAATGTCAGTCGAAATTAAAGAAAAGGCATTATCACTTACATATTTGTTCCACCAAGGACTATCGCATATTTTATTAATTAGTAAATACATTTAGCAAAGAACTGGCACAACATTATTATATCTTCAAAACCTTCATCAGAGTAAATCTTATCTAATGAAACAGTGTTTAAAATAGTAACAAATAAGATATAACAAGGGCTGTCAGAGGACAGCGCATTTGACATTCGAGGCCTTGTTTATTTATTGGGAAACGAAATTGAAGAAGGTGACACTTCTGTTAAAATTCAGAACAGAGTTATGCCAAGATATATATATGAAATGATAGGACAATTAGTAAATGGTACTTACAATGTTATAAATGCTATACGTATACATTACATTGATGACGATCCAGTAAAAGCAGTATATACAATCTCTTATTAAAGAGAAGCTTATTGCTCTTTTTTTTCAAAATGACTTCACGAGACCTTTTTGCCTTTGACACTATTAACGCATGTTTTATAGGTGGCTTTAAAGTAGAAAACCGCTTAAGCCGATGCTAAAGGACAATATCATAGATTTTTGAAAGTTCATTCAAATACATAGAACATATTCAACAACTCGGTAATATCTCGTGTTTCCACTTTACAATTCGATGTAAAGTGGACACATGAGATATTAGCACATGCGATATTAGCGAGTTTGTGAATATTTTCTGGGTATTTGAATGAAGTTTCCTCATCTTGGCTATTGTCGTTAACCTTTACATTTGTTAAGTTTTGTTAATTTCGTTTTCACATCTATGTTTTTAAACTGTGATTTATATTTTATTTTAGGTATTTTGTGTAAACATCGAATAATGATGTTATTAAAAGAAAGTCATGCTAATTGTTGGTTCTTTCATACAGTCTCAGATTTTGCAGGAAAACAAAGTGGATACTTTTTCTTTTTACTGAGTATATATGCGATACCACAAACATAAAGGAGTTGATAATGGGTGTCACCTTGGAAGGTTCAGTGGCAAAAGGCCTCTGGGGGTTTCAACCAGGTTCTTGGGTGCTCCAAACCTCACGCATTTCGCTATTGTATATCCGCCAAGATATATCCGTTAAGCGAATAGGCAGCATTAACCTGCAATATAATATACTGAAAAATGGATCCCACACAAACAATAGATACAAGTATCAGACTCGGTTTTATTGAGACTGTTCATGTCAGTTATTGTTCACAGCAACACCTGTCGCGCCTCCTAGCACCGGCTTAAGCGATATTCTACTTTAAAGCCACACAAATTGGGTTTGGTAACCCCAAAGGACCTCACTCATAAGTCAAGATGTATTTTTTAACAACGATACAATATGAAATACAATAAGAAGTATTTTTTAACAACGACTGAATATGAAATACAATAAAGTTGAGTGCCTAACTAACATTAAAATTAAAGGTTAAATGCATACTATATAAAATTAACAAATACATTTTGTAATAAAAGTTCTGCAGCAATGCATCGCGATAAAGTAGTCTCAGTGACCGAATGGTTAACGACGTTGCGTTGTAAATCTTCGCTTCTCGCCGCTGCGAGTTCGAATTCCACTGGTAATTCGACTTGTAAGTGAAAAAGTGTCGATTCTTACGGATGGCGGGAGGTGTACAGTACTGGTTCTACCCAGGAAAATTGGGTGGTCTCTCTCCACAAAAAATCGACCGTCAATATATAACCTTACATTTGTTGAAAATGACGTAAAGCATCATAAACACAAATGAAACAAATTATTTAAATTAATATACATTAACATTATGATAGATTAGGGGGTTGTGGGGTGAGCATTGATATCTCATAATAGGATAACAGCAAATATAATTTAATGATAACAGATACAAATGAATTAAAAATAAAGAGTGAAGATAGTGGCACAAAACAAAACAAAAACACGACAACAGTCAACATTTATTCTCAATTTCTCAATAACGTATAACAAAGCATGAATTTCGCAAATAACAGACCACATTAAATTAACCAATATCCGTACATAGTTAACATTAATTAAAAAATCAGCAGAACAAAAAACTTGCTTCCCTTTAATGATGTGTTATAAACTACTAGTTTTAGCTCAAATGTATCATTGGGAAACACTTTTACCGCGTAATCCGTAATCCATAAACTATATCTTAATATTTTTTGAAAATGGCATTTGATCTGTTCGACAAATATAATAGCAATCTTAAAACACTTCTGTGATAAGATTTAACCCGTCCTTTATGGAGATGTGATTTACAAACATAGGAAGATTATCGGTCGTGATAATTTTCATGAGTTATTTATTAAAATTATTAGAACATTTATTAACAGATGTTACGACCGAAGTATTCTGCGGCGCACAACATGCTTAGTTGTAGACCTTTCTACAGTTTGCAATTATGCTTTCCTCTTTGAGTGTGCCACGACCGGAAGGGCGGTGGACTCTATGACAACGTGTTCCAAAACCCTTTAAGGCGGGAACAGTTTGATGAATGTCCTTTACTTCATTTTATCGTGACATTAACGATTTTCCCCTTGATGCTCTGAATTCAGAAAAGTCATCGAGTACATATGAGATTAGCTTCTTAGGTTTAACATTTTTTTTATATATTATATACTTGAACATTTCTGTGCTTTTTCTTATAACACGTATCTACACTTTCTCAAATATAAGGGGTTAATTCGGCGGAAATTATTTTTATTTACACCGTCCTGTTGTTTAGGGATGATGGCAGGGTAAGAGTGAGGTTTGGTCCACACTTGCACCGGTTTAAACTACCCGGTGGTCCATTTTGCCACTGACCGTTCCAAGGCGTTACCCCTGTTGGCAACCCTTATATGTGTGTAATGTGTTTTATTGCTGAATGTGTTTTTGATGTACTTTTTGAATCACCTTTGCGTTGTAATACTTGTTTGTGAATGCTACACTTCCGGTTCCCAGACGTATAACAGTTTTTTGATATTTTGACATTCCTTCACCCGTGATATCCTAACTGAACAACTTTATATCTTTCTGTCCCCCTCAATGTCGCTGATGTCATATGTTTACATACTTACAGACGAGACAATGAACTTGATGTCAACATGTTTATAATAAGTACGAATAAATAAAACGAAGATTCACGTCCCGTTAACACATGTTAGGTCATATCGGGACAGATAGCGTAAAGGAAGATGATATGAAGAGCAACGATGCTACCACCAGGTGTTTACAATGATATGATACTGTAAATATAGACTATGTTTATTTAGACCGGTTGATTTGTATTGGATCTACTCCGTGTCTAGCCGTGTTAGCAGACATAATCATATATAACTGAAACAATATATCCAGAAGTCATAATATCAACTAATCTTATGTTAAGACATTCATAATGACAAGTAGACATGCACTTATTAATACGTATTGCTATATATGTAAAGAGCGAACAGTTTATCTCAAGTCAAGTGAGATTATTATGGCAGTATTGGCGATGATTGTATCGTCTTATCTTTCGGAAAATAGAACATTGCGTAGTTTAAATGTAGATGTCATAGCTGAAAAGACGAAACTCTCTCGCAATGTGGCTTGTTATATGTGCAGTTACCGTGCTCCTCTTTCATCAGGTAAAACCCATTTACGCTATTGTACTATCTTGTTTTGTCAGACTATGTATCCCTTAATATCTTAATATAATCTTATTATAATAAAATGTATGCTTTTAATGAGCTGTGCTAGAGGTATATGCATGGTAAAAAAACCCAGATAAATGCACGTTTAAACAAATAATGGCTACAGTTTATTATATTAAAATGTTTAATTTGTGTATAAAAACGTAGCGTTCTATTTCTGTTGAAACTAAATATTTGACATGCAGTTATTGTAAATTACGCAATTTATGAACGGGAGATGTTATCTTCTCATTTAAAATTAAATTGTGGACAACCTTGTGTCTTTTTGGCTATTTGCTGACACAGAATGTCCTGACAACTGGATAACCTTCCATAGTTCGTGTTATCTGTTTGCTCACGAAGCCCTTCATTTCAGCGAAGCAGAGGTAAGACAAAAACATGCCTTGTAAAATAAATACGGTATACGGAGGCTAGCACACTATTAAAGAAGGAAAATGTTATACGTCCAACAGGAAGGGTAGCAGATTGACAACCATGTTTTCGTCAGAGTAGATACACGTTACAGTTCTGCAAACCTTTAACTGATATAAACATACTTGTGGGCAACATGTTTTTGTTTTTCAAGCAATTGAATACATTCACACAGAAGGACAGTTATTTCTTTCTTCGTTAATCATTTATATGAGCACTTACACGACAGCAGTGATAGATATTGACATTTATCAATAATGATACGCCGTTTCATATTGCGAATGCGTAATTCTAGGTCTCATGGTTGTAAACGTAATGGTAACATCAAACTGAAATCCCATATTGACAAGGAGTCTGATCTTAATAAGGACATTGCTTTTATTGATATACCAAGTATTTTCGAGATAATCGTGTTGTTGATTCTATTCCTAAATTTTAAAAAAAATCCAACTATTTTCAATTACAACACATTAGTGTCTGACCTTGATATAGTAAATAACATTCCTAAGGAATGCGAGTGTAGAACATCTAAATGTTGCTATGCCCCAGCCGGTCATGTCATTACTGGTAATTTTGATAGTATAGATAAACGTATTCGGCATTTGTTGTCTAAAGTTCCGAAGTATAGATTGACTTCTGTGAATGATTTTAATGCATGTCGTGGTCAGATTGCCCAATACATGGAGGATGTTAGTATTACATGGTGTCGTAGAGAATATTCTGACCCTAATTCCGTTTCTACTTGAACAAAAAAGACTATTTTTAACATCATAGAAACCCGTGTTGACTTCTATGCGGCTAACCACTCCCAACTTCCCCCTAGACCTAGGTTTTCGGTTCGTAATTTAAAATCGGGAATCCAGGAAATTCATAATAACCTTGTTTTAGTTCCTGTTGATAAAGCAGTTAATAATATAATTATCGTTCGACGCCTCCATTACGTCATTGTTTTATCTCAGGAACTCGGGAGTACTAATTCGTATACTCCAGTGCAACCAACTGAAGATAATGTTGTATCGACGCATATCAGTCAGTGCATGATTTTCAAGGCTGGAATAGACGAAAAGCAAACCTGACTTTCCAACGATGTACTTGATTCTCAAATTACACAAACAACCACATAAAGCCCGTTTTATTTCCAATTCAAGTTCTTGCACCACTACACATATTTCCGAAATGTTAACATTTTGTCTTACTGCCGTTAAAGATCACGTTAAGCAATATGGTGCTACAGCTTATGAAAACTCTGGGATTAATTTATTTTGATCTACTATTAAAAATTCAGTCAAGAAATATAAAACGATCGGACAGGGAAAGAAGTATTTAAGGACGACAGTCAACCACAAAACACAGAAACAAACACGCAAACAGACAAACAAGAATACAAAAGTAATAATACATGCAAACGAAATCACAAACACAAAAGGGTTGACAATAGGGCTACCGCCTTGGAACGGTCAGTGGCAAATTAGGTCACTAGGGGTTTAAACCGGTTCTAGGGTGCACCAAACTTCACACTTACGCTACTGTCATCCCATTAAAACAGGACAGTGTAAATAAAGAAATCAACGCCATGATCTAATCTCTAACCAACAAGGGAGCATCAATAGGCAATATAAGTAAAACACAAAAAAAGGTACTCAATGACTTGGCAGAAGCCATAGCAACAAGATAAAAAGCCATTACGGGCACGACAAGAAAGTTCGAGTTCCATCTATAAGAACTTATGCTATACAACTTTACCACACAACCTGTTCATGGACAAGATTATTGCTCTCATACAAAACACTTTTACTAGAGAAAACACTACAGTTTTGGCCTGTAACAATATTAAAGCGTTTTTCATTAACAATTACACTATGTGGACTAGCCATGAAGTGAATAACATCTATTAGATAATAGATAATATTTTCGTCATGTATATGGAACTTCCGTTTATAGACTAATTGTTGGTATCCCTATGGGTACGAACTGTGCACCTCTTGTCGCATATTTGTTTTTGTATTGCTATGAAAGAGATTTCATGTTGAGTCTTTCACAAGATACCCAGGCAGATGTTATTGAAGCCTTTAATAACACCTCTCGGTATCTGGATGACGAAATATTGAACATTGACAACCCTTTCATTCCTACTATGGTTAATAATATATATCCCAAAGAAGAACATAACAAAGCTAATATTTCTGATATTAACGCTTCTTTCATCGATTTACATCTCTCTATTGAAAATGGTGAACTAATAAGCAAAAGCTATGACAAGAGATATGATTTTAATCTTGATATTTGTTAATTATCCCCATTTAGATGGATGGGATGTTCCCCGAGCAACTTCTTATTGGGTCTATGTGCCTCAACTTATTCGTTTTCCTAGGGCTTGTACTCGAGTTGAGGATTTTAATATTCGTAATCTTTGTATAACTATAATGCTTCTCCATCAGGCCTACCGTTACCATAAACTTCGTAAAATCATTGGTCATGATCCTTTTCATACTATCCTTGTTAAACTTGTTAAAAGGTTTATCAAAAGAGGTTATGACCCTATCATTTTGCAACGCACTGCATGCTTGGTGGTGGACTCATTTACAGTTCGCCACTATGCTTTCCTCTTTACTTGTGCGATGACCGGACAGGCTGGGACCCTATGATGACCATTACTTAACGTCCAAAATTACGGTGACGTTTGATGTGGGTCTGCAATCTTGTCTTGTCGTGCCCTCAATGGTTTATTCTCTTGTTGTTCTGACTTCTGTCAAGTTATTGAGTACCTTTTTTGTGGCTCTACTTTGCTATTGTTGTTGTATTTATATATACATGAGCATTTTTGTGTTTTACTTATATTGCTTATTAATGCTGCCTTGTTGGTTAGAGAATAGTTCATGGCGGGGATTTCTTTATTTCCACTGTCCAGTTTTTTTTGGGATGACAATAGGGTAAGTGTGAGGTTTGGTGCACCCCAGAACCTGATTTAAACCCCCAGCGGCATTTTTGTGCCTCTGACTGTTCCATTGCGGTAGCCCTATTGTCAACCATTTGTGTGTTTGTGACGTCATATACCTTTATTCCTTATTAACATTGCTATTCGTCTTTGCCTGTTTTGGAGTTTACTGTGTTCGGTGAAAACAGCATTTCCTTTTACACTTATTTATACTTGTTCTAACATCACCCATGTAATCAATATCTTTTGCGAAGACTAATGTAAAAACTTCCCCAAATATGTTTCTGCCTTTATCAGATATTTATATACATACTTTATCAAGACTGAGGTAGATTACATGTATATCTTCACCTAGTTTATCTTCAATATTTAACATTCTTTCATTCCTCATCAAACATTGCATTTATATAAACAATTCACCAAAGCTGAGATATATTCTACTTAAAAACACGCCCACATGAGCCGAAATCTCAACTGTGGGCTATTGGGATCCCTCTTCATCGTTTGTTCGTCGTCCGTACGTCTGTCCGGCACGACCTGTTGCTTTGAACGACTTCATGATCACTTTTGTACTATCTTTGTTAAACTTGTTAAAAAGATTATCAAAAGAGGTTATGACCCTATCATTTTGCAACGTACTGCATGCTTGGTGGTGGACCCTTTTACAGTTCGCCACTATGCTTTCCTCGTTAATTGTACGATGACCGGACAGGCTGTTGACCCTATGATGACGCCTACCTAAAGCCCATTGGGACGGTGGCGTTTGATGTTTGTCTATGATCTTTCCTGTCGTGCCCTTAATGGTTTATTCTCTTGTTGCTCTGGATTCTGCCAAGTCAATGAGTACCTTCATTGTGGCTTTCTATGCTGTTTTTTTGTATTATATTTACACGAGCATATTTGTGCTTTACTTATATTGCCTATTGATGCTGCCTTGTTGGTTAGAGATTATATCATGGCGGGGATTTCTTTATTTACACTGTCCTGTTTTAATGGGATGACAGTAGGGTAAGTGTGAGGTTTGGCGCACCCTAAAACCGGTTTAAACCCCCAGTGGCCTTTGTTGCCACTGACCGTTCCAAGGCGGTAGCCCTATTATTAACCCTTTTGTGTTTGTGACGTCGTTTGCATTTTTTATTACTTTTGACTTCTCCTTTGTCTGTTTGCGTGTTTGTTTTTGTGTTTTGTGGTTGACTGTCGTCCGTGAATGCTGCTTTCCCTGTCCGATATTTTTATCTTTCTTCTCAGAACTGCTTGATCTGTTTAACCAAACCCCACAAAACCTCACATGGGTGACTCTTAGTGACGTTCAAGTTAATAGACAATCGAGTTTGTTTAATCCATGTAGTAAAAGTATCTTGTCCCTGAGGTCCAAAGAGAGTGGATATAGAGAATTTTAAAACGAATGAAACCGCATGTCATAAAGCTTTCGTATATTTTTTTGTCTAGTTAGCGCCACCCGGGGTCATACTTTTACATAGATTTATACAGGAAAGTTATTAAATACAGGCGTCTCCGTGGCCGAGTGGTTAACGACGTTACGTTGTAAACCTTCTCGTCGCTCACTGCTGAGTTCGAATCCCACTGGGAGCTTGTAAGGAAACGTGGGTGGTCTGCCTCCACCATAAAAAATTGACCCTCATATATTGCCTGACGTAAAACACAATACAAACAAACAAACAAACTGAAACTATAAACAGACAGAGCTTTAATGTAGCTCTTACAATTAGTGTATTGAAAATGTGTTATATTTATATTGATAAAACCTTAACAAATCGTTTTCTATAAAACCTCAATTGATTGGGCTATCATGTATTGCATCTGTCATACTCTTACAGAACTATCGAGTATCTTTGAATGGCACCCCTTTGGTTAAATGTGGTCTGAACCGCGGCATCAGAGTTACATATGAACATCTTAAAAACACAAATCCGCAACGTAATCTTACCCATTTACGTACGACATGGTCAAAATATGGTCGATTCAAAGCCGGTCGGCCCCTCTACTTTCGTCCTCACAAACATTAGGTAGGCAACATTTCTCCATTTATCCAATATGTACGCATAATCCAAGGCAGAGGTATATCACATTTCTATTTTAATAGAATACGCATGATACCTTTTCACATTTATACCGTAATACATTACTAAACAAGGCAACGGCGGATACAATTCCTACCGTCATCTAACATTTACGTAAAGTATTCACCAATCCAAGAAGTAGAAACACATATACTTTTATCTAAGATATTGTCCGCCTTGGTTGAGAAGGGATCCTACTCTCCAAACAATATCCTTGCACATCTTGTGAACTATAAATATTAATTAAAAACAAAACAAGTATTTATGAGATACAAATCCACCATTGATGCATTAAATCGTTCTTGTATATATAAACGTATAGATTATACTTCACATTGTTTAAACTGTTTATTCAACACTTTTCTCTTTATCAAGGGGTACTGTCGACAACACCACAATGCACATCTCGTGCACGTCGGCGACTCGTACGAAAATGATTTCATCAAAGACAAGCTCCGTGAATTAAAAAGTAAGTTTCATTTATGAAACGTATGGTTTGTGAACGGGTCCCGTAATGGTTATTAATAGGGAATATATTTGTTTCTGTGTTTTGTGAGCATTGTTCGTTGTCCTTATATGCCGTCTTCGTCGTCCTTTAGCTCGGTTTGCTTAACGCCAAAACATTTGTGTCTGGTTTTAATGTGTAGGTTTGAGAATATCAAAGTAGAATATCGCTTAAGCCGGAGATAGGAGGCGTGAGAGGTGTTGCACTTTACATTAGCTCTCATAAACTGACTCAATAATACCGAATCTGCTACATTTCTCTCTTGTTTGTGTTTATTGATTCCAAGAGATCCTCTTTCCAGTATTTAGATAAAACCATAAACATGCATTGGGGAGCAATACATGGATCTACCTGTGTTATCTCTCAGATTACTGGCGATCCGTTCTAGATAAAGGTATTTAGGGAGTGTATGCTCATGCAAATGTATATATATAATTATATTGCCTCCCTGATTTATTTAATGACAATATAGGATGCAATGATAGGAGCATGGAGAACGGTGAAGATGGCCTCCATGAAGAAATGCATTGAAGAAGATACAAAAGCCGAACACAGCGTTCACAGATCTCATTTGATCAAAACCACTCATTGAACATAATCATCAACTACAAAAATAAATGATAGGCGATAAATATGTGACACCGCAAAGTAAAAAAACGTTTGACACCAGGGCTACAGCTTTTAAATGGTCAGTGGCATAATGGCGCGGAGGATTTACAAATATAGATAAAAAAATCGAACAGGAAAAGCAGCATTCAAGGACTACAGTCAACCAGAAACACACACAGAAACAAAGAACAAATTTAAAGATCAATAAAATGCCAAATAAGACATCACAAAAACAAAATGGTTGACAAGAGGGCTACCGCCTTGGAACGGTCAGTGGCAAAAAAAGGCCGCTTGGGTTTAAACCAGGTTCTAGGGTAATTAACTGAAATGTTTAGAAAATAATATAGACTAGTAATTGAAGGAGAAATAGCCTCATATAAAACAAATACCAATATAACTAACATTTAATTTTACAAAATAAATACGCATAGCACGCTCCACCTTTTTCATTCAGAGCCATTTCTTTGTTTGTTTATGTAAAGTTTATGTAAATCTATAATTCGAAACGAAAGTTCATTAAACTCTTACGTTGTATCATCCGAGTATTGTGTTAACGTTTCAGCCCATAACTGGTGGATGGGTTAGACAGATGAGGAGGTTGAGGGTAGATGGAAATGGTATGATACTGATACAGTGGACACTTTTACAGGTAATATATACAGACCTGGCAGCGTTTTATTACCGAGTTTTTACGTTTCGCGGCCGTTGCAAACCCGTTAAACGATCGTTCGTTCGTTTTCCGATCGTTTGCCGTTAATCCGTTTCAAAACGGGTAAACGAACGCTGACCTGAAAACGTTTGCTTACCGTTTGAAAACGTTTGCTTACCGTTTGCAAACGAACGGTCACGTGAAAAACGGGGGAAACGCGTTTTTTGCGTTTTGACCCGTTTTTTGCATCATAGTCCGTTTGACCAATCAAAACACAGAACGATACAAAATGGAGGATATTAACAGTTCTACTCGTAAAGAGGTTCACCTTTATAGGCGGTGAAGATTTCCACAACTGGTATTAAATATATGTTTGAATTGTTATTTTTGTATTATTATTATTACTGTGGTGGAGGATATCAGGTGTTGGATTATACCCTACCCAGAGACACCGTCTTCAGTTGCAGTCTCTCGGAGTATAGACTAAGTTCGCCAGCTAAACTTTAGCCTACTTACTGTCAAAAATGCCACCGAGACCTCGTTTGCCATTGATTTTAAGAAAAACTGTGTTTGATTTAAATAAGAAAGGATGTTCTAGTAATCAGATTTCGGACTTTCTATAAATGTAAATCATCATGTTAGTTTTTCTGCCAGAGGAGTTCGTTTTCTGTTGAATCGGAGACCTACTCAGGCTACTGTCATTGCTGAGAGAAAACCGCGATCTCGAACTGCAGGCAGGCACATTTTTGACATTCATGAGGCTTTCATTAATATGTGAATGGAAGAGAATACAGCTGTCAGTTAATTAGTAATATAAATGTTGGAAAATTGTTTGATTATGCAGTGCGAATGTTAGCCACAAGAGAAAAATTTGAAAACGTCATCTTCACGGACGAAACGACAGTGGAAATGAGTTCCAATGGACGGGTTAAGTTTTAAAGGACTAATAATGGGATAGATAGGCTGCCATCAAAAGCACCAACACCCAAACCTGCATACAAGGTAATGTATATTTTTTAATTTTATAAGTATTTTATAGTATTGTTAATGATAAAGTGATAATATTTTGACAGGCTCATGCCGAGTCACGGTACATAGCCACCCATAGACACTATATGATTGTGATGATATTGGGTATCCAGTGGTCTGGTTACCACATGATTTGGTAGACCACGACCTGTAAGCGAGGTGTCCCGGGTTTGAGTCGCATAATGGCCACATTTGTTTAGCTTGGTGTACAACACCATTGGCGACTACAATAATAATGTGGTCAGAGTGATCAGAAGAGCTGGATCAGTCTTATAAAAGTTAAAAGCGGTGATATTGTATACCTGTTGGAAAGTACCCGATGGCATGGTTAGCTCAGTTGGTAAAGCACTAGCCCCATAAGCAAGGGGACCTGTTAAGAAATGCGTAGCTGCATATTGCGATACACGAGACTGTATCATGATACGTATCAGTATATTTTCTTGTGCTATACAGTTTGTAATTTCAATAGACCTTGCCAGTTGTGTACTTTGATGCAGAAAACACAACATGATGCAATATTGGTTGTGCTAGTAAATGGAAAACATTACGCACAACAATTTTGATGTTCACAGTGTTTACTTTCAAATTTGCATTCAGCGTAGGGTGATGTCTTCACAAGTGAGCTAGCAAATGTGTTGTTCTGCTGGAGCACTTGATCGTAACATTGCATATTTTACTGCAACATTGTCTGCTAATGTAGCGCCTTTTACAGTCTTCGATTTAACCCACTAACCCGAAGTCCGGGGCTAGTAAACTGTCATTCGGGCTAGTGAATTTTTTAAAATTGATATAGTCGGGCTAAAGGAAAGTGTACAGGTTTTCATTGAGTATATAAGAAATCGGGCTAGTGACACAAAATATTTAATTCAAAGAGTGCTTTTAAAAACTGTTTAAGCCCAAGTGATCCCAAACACCCAATTCATTTCTCAGTCACTTGAATCAACAGTGCTTGTCTAAGGCCAATGAAAAAAAAGAGGTCTGTTTCTGGTCTTGTTCCCAAGAAAATTAGGTTAGGTCGATAGGGATATATTTTTTCTCTCTTCTCGGTGATAATGTAGATACCTATTTATTCATGTTTAGACTGTATATACACTTATAATGTAACATTTGCAGTTTGCAGCATTCAGTATTTTTTATCAATAATATGAAACCTGCTTTTTGTTTATGTCTGCATTTAAAAAAAAAAGAAGTAATTTAAAGTAGCATTTTAATTTAAAAGTCAAAAGTAACATGTCTTCGCTGTAAGATGACAATGAACCATACATGTGATATTTTCAGGAGGCTTACCTGGGAGATTTTTTTCCAGGGAAATTTGACAAAAAACAGGGAGATTTCTATTCTCAAATTTTTAACGCGTACCGGTTCGGTAGATTTTTTCTGATACAAACCTTCATAAAGGGGGTAAATCAGCATAAAAACATGGTATTTTATACATATAATACTGTTTATTTCATGTTAGCATAGCATATAATTAAGCATAGCAAAACTAAGCATAGCACATAATAATCCGTTGATAAACCTATTAATTAAATAAATTGTTGAACAGATAAAATTATATACTGCGTAAACCGGAATAAAGTTAATCTGCATAAAAGGTGATATATTCACAAGTCACAGTCAGCATAGCACAAACTAAACACTTTATATAGACATGATAGACTCTGTCCACTTTTTAACCTGGAATGTTCAGACTCCGGAGATAGATCACGTTTAGGCATTTTGATTTTGCAAGTAATAACCTTTGCAAGATAACCGTTGCGAGTAATAACCATAAGGCCAAATAAAATTATACCCAAGTTTACTGTAACCCGATCGACCCTCTGAAAACACCTCCGACTCCTTTTTATTTTATTGAAAAAAAAAAAAGAAAAAAAAAAAAGATAATGTTCATGAGCAAGATGCAATTTTCAATTTCGCGGTGCGGTTTTGAAAGCGTATGAATTTCACGGTATACTGTGCATAGGACTGGTATAAAACAGTCAAAATGGCGTCTCCCAGTGCTGTTTTGGCTGTACAGTTTCAAAAATGTCAGCACATGGAAGCGCTAATGTTATGGCGTGCACTCTCCATAAAGAATCGATTGTTTAATTGTTTGACAAGTACCACAGACAGGTTGGTAAATGCCCAGAGTTCCGGGCCACCTGTCGTAAGTTTGTTTCTAAAGTAGTAATATAAATGTCCATATGTTTACTTGCTTCTCAGCACTAAGCATTGGCATCGACTACTACTGCATTATAACTTCTTGAAGAAGTATGCCGTTCCATAATAATTTTCTGAACTCAACCTCATTATAGGCTCATAATAACTAACATGAGAAATTTATAAATATTTATTACTTTCTGATGTTAGAGAAGTAATATACATGTAAGTCAACACTTTTACAAAACTATTCAAATGGTCAATTAACATTTGACATTATAACTTTGAATATATTTTCAGCTGTCTGGGAGGCAAGAACTTCTGTTGGTTACATGTATGTCAACCGCAGAATTTGACTACGCCTGTGGGTCCCCCATCCTTCCTAAACGGTCATATACCAGTATTCAGGAAGAGCATGGAAGTCAAGTCACTCATAACATGTCAGGCCCCACTGGAGATCACACTTTATGGAGCTGGACTGATCCCAGCTGACTCATGTACTCATTGCTGTTGGAGATGACCCTCTTTCGGACTTGCGGAAAACATTTAAAACTGTTTTACCCCTTTGTAATAATTGCAAGTGTTTGGGAAAAGAGCCAGTTGTTACTAGGCCTTTTGGGAAACAATAAAACATACACAATTTCATATTGTTATCTATTGTAGTTTTTAAAATACCACATTTTCCCATTCATCAAAGCTCATCGCCACCTTAAATGTAACTTCGCCAAAAAATAAAAAAATAAAATAAAATAAAATGCCTACCTACCTACCCTATTTTTTTCAGCAATGTTACAGTAAACACAGGTATAATTTTATTTTATTTAGCCTAATGAAGATGCTTCCCATTTTATACACAGACAAAACACTTCTCTAATCATGACAAACTGCAATCGACTAGTTGAAATTATCATGCTTTAATTGTCCTCAATTATATTATAATTTTAATCCAATTAATATACCAAAATCTCAATCGATGCCAAATTCGCTAATTACCATCCCACTTACAGTCGGTATATTTCTATCAATCTCACATGGCCATTACAGATATCGCCGCCACTTGTCATTAGGCCAAATAAAATTATACCTGAGTTTACTGTAACCCGACCGACCCTCTGAAAACACCCCCGACTCCTTTTTTTTATTGAAAATAAAAAAAAAAATAAAAAAATAAAAAAAATAAAAATAAAAATATTTGAAAAAATAATTATGTTCACGCGATCACGGCCGACTCATGTGCTCATTGTCCTGCTGTTGGAACTGACTCTCTTCCGGACTTGCGAAAAATAGTGTGACTATTTTTTCTTTGCGTGTGTAAAGAAAAGGTAATTTTAGTTTGGGCTGCGAGTTCAAACGCACGAAGTGGATTTTCTTTTTTTTGTACCGCGATTGAATTCCGTTAAACAATCTTGCTTTTAATTAGTAAATATTGAATAATGTTTAGTGTGTAATGTTTGAGAACATAATTATTGTGTGTTTTATAAGCTAAAAGTTACGGACAGTGTCCCTTTAACATAGTTAAAATACATGATACTGAATCATATCGAACATGTAGTATGGCTTTAGTATTTTTATTTATTCATGTATAGCTATCTGGCACTCAACAAAATATGGATCATGCATCAGGTACATTCCCAATATAAATAGTGTAGTAGGTTTGAGTATGTACCAACTCATTTTTTTTTACCATTTAGTGTGTGAGTTTGGGACAAAAGGAGATATTTGCAAATGTTTCTTTTTAGCTCTGCTGGCCCTTTAGCTCTACTGACCAAGGGCCAGCAGAGCTTATGGGATGGCGAGTTGTCCGTCGTCCGTCCGGCGTTAACTTTTGTCTTGTGAACACTCTAGCACCTTCATTTATTATTTGATCTTTACCAAACTTGCATAGTTTGTTAATAGCAATAAAAGCTCGAAAAAGTTCGAAAACCAGCCAAATCGGATCAGTAACACCGGAGTTATGGCCCTTGTTTTTTCTGAAAAATGCTATTTTCTGCCTTGTGAACACTCTAGGGTCTTCAATATTAATCGGATCTATACTTAACTTTGCCAGTGTCTTTATATCAATGAAAGCTCGAACAAGTTCGAAAACCGGCAAGATCGAAATAATTTCAACGGAGTTATGGCCCTTGTTTTGCTGAAAAATGCCATATTAAACCTTGTGAACCCTCTAGCACCTCAGTCAGAGCTCTAATCTTAAACAGTTACAAGTTTTATAACTGCTGGAAGTTATTAAGATGCCAAATTATTATCTCCCTTTGGTTTAGAGTTGCAGATACTTTTCTCTAATAACCATTTGTAACCTAAATCAGTTACCAATATCATTTGCTAATAAATCGAAATAGTTGCCAAATGTCCAGTGTTTGTTTATGTCTGAATACTTATTATTAAGGATAAATACATCTTCATCAAGATCCACTTAGCTGTTGTTCACTAATTGTCATGTTGGTGCCTACAAAATGACTTGTAATGAATTTTATTGCATAACAGTAGGTAAATAGGGAGGCTTTGCGCATTGGATTTTCATCGATGCTCATAGAATTTTATTGTATGGTTGTAAAGTTGAATAATCACCCTACCTGGAGAAAATTATATATATACAGTGAAAATTCCTGTACAGAAGAGAGAATGCATCTAAACTTGAATGATTTTGTGGTAGTAACTGCTTCTGGTTACTATCCCAGTTTTAGTTGATTTTTTACTAACACTCACAGGTTATGAAAAACGTAACTGTTTAAGGTTAGAGCTTATGTTCATTTATTATTTGATATTTACCAAACTTGCACAGATTGTTAATATCAATGAAAGCTCGGACAAGTTCGAAAACCAGCTAGATCGTACCATTAACAGCGGAGTTAAAAATGCTATATTTTGCCTCGTTAAGACTTCATTTTTTATCCGATCTTTACCAAACTTTATTAGATTGTTAATGTCAATAAAAGCTCGGTCAAGTTCGAAAACCAGACAGATCGGACCAGTAACAGCGATGGCCCTTGATTTTGTTATAAAATGCTATAATTTGCCTCGTCTTACGATAAGGCCTTCACTTTGCCAAACGTTACCAGATTTTATGACTTTTTTTTTTATATTATATATATTTATATTTTTTCATATTTTTTTTTCAATTTTTTTTCAAATTTATTTTTTATTTTTTTTTTTTATTTTTTTTTTTTCAATTTTTTTTTAGCTGTATGTTGGACCAGTCGGACCAGTAACAGAGGAGTTATGGCCCTTGATTTAGTTAAAAATGCTATATTTTGCCTCGTTAATACGGTAGGGCCTTCATTTTCATCTGATCTTTACCAGATTCTTTAGTTACGGCCCTTGATTTAGTTAAGCTGTATTTTGCCCAAAACTTTCATAAAAACGTAAATGGCAGTCTCTCGCTTCATTGATGTTATAAGAGCCATGTTAGCCAGTAGAGCGTCCACAGGCCCTCTTGGGCCTCTTGTTTTAATAATTTTGCGAAAACATATTGAATTATCCAAAAATGATCGCCATGACTGAGAATACCTTATGAATGAAGTTATGAAGTATTATTACTTAAAGGTACACATGGCAATCTTGTTTGTTTTTTAAAAAAACGTGTGGCGTCCCGTTAGTCAAAAACTTTTTTTACATAACTAATCTTGTGTTTTTTTATAAAAAAAACGTGTGGCGTCCCGTTAGTTTTTCTACATAACTTGCATTTGTGCAATCTGTAATATCAGAATAGTACAAAATATTGTTTTTGCATTTATATTGCCTGGTGATAATATTGCACCAGTAATATATTTAATCTTAGGTGTCCAGAATAAGACGAAAAAACTAAACCTCAACATTTTTGTTTAATCATATGCAAGCAGGTTTAAAGTCAAAATGGTACTGGATACATATTTCTAGACGTTAATTTCAATGCTTGATATTAAAACATGATAAACTTTTCAAGATTGCCATGTGCCCCTTTACGGTTAATAACTTGTTAATAAGGGGAAGCATTAGATAACATATATTGCTATGAATACTAGAGTATCATTTTATTTATATTTCAGGTCCATATGTGGGCAGGAATTTCATATCGAGGTAGAACCAACTGCTGTGTTTTTACTGGTTTGATGGACTCTGTTATTTACCAGCAGATTCTTCGTGATAATCTTCTTCCATTTGTGAGGGAGGTGTTTCCTAATGGATACATATTTTATGAGGTATTTTAATTTATTCAATAAATAGTGAGGCTGCCCTTTTTATGCCCCCAAAAAGGTTACAAGTGATCACCATAACAAGAGGATGTGTTGCGAGCAAAACCCAGGTCCATACCTCAAAGTTCAAAGTCACACTTGCAGTTCATAGGTCAAAAACACGTACGCAGTTTCGTGTCCGGACCGTAACGTTACAACCCCTGCAGGGATTTTTAAAACATTTGGCACAACTGATCAGCATAACAAGACGATGTGTTGCGCGCAAAACCCAGGTCCGTTTCTCAAAGGTGAAGGTCACATTTGCAGTTCATAGGTCAAAAACAGGTATGCATTTCTGGTCCAAACCGTAACGTTACAACCCCTGCAGGGATTTTTCAGTAACTTGGCACAAGTGATCACCATACAAGACAATGTGTCGCATGCAATACCCAGGTCCGTACCTCAACGCACCGTTCGTCCGTCATTCCGCAGTTCGTGTCCGGACTGTACCTTCAAACCCCCTGCATGGATTTTGTTAATTAACTAGGCACAAGTGATCAAGATAACAAGACGATGGTCTGTACCTTAAAGGTCAAGGTCACACTTGCAGTTCATAGGTCAAAAACAGGTACGCAATTTCGTGTCCGGACTGTAACGTCACAACCCATGCAGGGATTATAAAAATATCATATACAGGTCTCTGTGGTTGTAACATGTTGACAAGATCTGAATTCAGTATTGCACATTATACTTCAACTGGAAATGCACATTAAATTAATGCAGTTTTTGTGTCGCCTTTTCTAAAAAACGCTTTTTTTCTCACTTTGTCATCACTCTGTCTGTCACAAAAACTTAACGTTGGCTATAACATGACAAATTTCTCATTTCTTGTATTTCTGTGTGTGTGTGTGTAGTTCTGAGGTTTATAGTCCCTCCACCAACAAACACGACAAGGTATCCCTGCCGCGATGGGCACAATAGAGTCTGGACTGTTCTAGATGAAGTGTGTTGGTTGATTTGGTGGCGCTGCTGTGTAGTTTAGTCGATTCAGTTGTCTGTATGTCGGTGCTTGTCGCTTTCGCTCTGTTGTTCTCGCTGTGGCGGTGAGGTGGGGGATCTAGACGACGTCTAGGTGGTTCTGCCTCCATCCGCTACTGGGAACGATCCCCACACCCGTCACAGTATGACCCCTGCGCCGCTCACACCGCCCGGTGGCCATCTTCCGTCTTCGGTTTTCAGTCTTCTGTCCTCGGCGTCGATCCGCTGTGGCGGTGTAGCTCTTGGCTCCGGACTTCTGACTTCAAACTTCCAACTTCAGTGTGGCCATCAGATGATGGACCGTATCTCCGTAATTAGCCAGTTCAGTAGTACCAGTATTGATTACAATACGCGAAAACATTGCTCATAGCAGTAATGTCGTATAGGGCTGGCAAAGCGACCCCTATACAAACATCATGAGTATATATTTATAGGACAGAATGAATGAATTTATGCTCGTATATTCTGCAATATGACTTAAACTGCTTCTACATGTACTTATAAGTTTGACTTTTATTTACAAAGTTATGTTTAGAAAATAATTTTACAATATGAATTAAACTGATTTTACATGTACTTGTAAGTTTGACTTTTATTTACAAAGTTATGTTTAGAAATAAACTATTAATCGAATCTGCACCCAGCCTTAACGAAACAAAATTAAAGATTAAGTACAGATCACAATTACCTGTCGTTAACTTCTTCTAACTTTAACACTAAAATGTCAAAATTAAATGAAATGTTCCTCTTTAAATTAATATATCTTGATACAACCACATGAGGGTTATTCCACATTCTATACATACACCGGCTTCATCACAACTGACGATAGGCCTCTATACTAAGACGCATCACAGCAAAATATGGCATTTGTCTGCCTCCGAATCCCATTACCGCAAGTGATTATTTTGTATAATAAAATCGAAGTACATAGTCCTATCCGATGTCAATTATTTTCAAAAGTATGCTATAATAACTGTGACCGCCGTGAGGGATTGATGCGCTAAGGTATAATTTATCTGCCTGACATACTTTTTCAATAAATAATGCTTTAAATAAGATATTTGCACCAAACTTCCAAAGGTGTGATAGCGGGTCGAATCTGCAGGTAGGTGTCAACAACATGCTTTATCGTCAATAGAAACTAAAATAGGCGTCTCTTTAAACGTGGTTTGCTGAACAGCATATTGTCTGTTCTTTGATTTCAAACCGATCTGATGTCTATGGGCCTAAAAATAAGGAAGTTATATCAGTTTTTTCTACCCCACCACCTTCTTTTTACATGGCCCATATTTGATATTGTTGGATACATTGTCGTAGAAAAATAGAAGAAAGTAAGTTAGTTTGATTTATTTGTGGAAGGAGACAGACTTCTTGACAAAATATTTTACAAGCAAAATAAAACCACATTCATGCTCAATGATATCAATAGGAGATACAACATGTATTAGTCACAGAATGTCCAACTAAGTGTTCTGAGCATATACCATAAAATATATTGAGGCGTTAGCTGAGATGTTTTCATGATATATATGCGTATAACACCAAGTTGGATATTTTATAACTGTTTTATTGCTAGCCACACCCCCCTTGTATGATATCTGGTATAACGGCACACTTTTCATAACGGCATACTTTTTGAAAAGTGTGCCATTATACGAAATATTGGTACACTTTTGTCTTCCTGTATTGAACATATATGTATAGATATGAATCATCTTTTGGTGCTATCTCAGTTTTAAACACCAATATGGGTACATTCAATTTAAATTACGGTCAATTTTGGTCAATTTTACTGTCATGGCAGATATTTTGATGGATTTAATCACAAAATAATACTTTTTAAATGAATGTTATTGCTTTTTGTTAATGATACAGAGTTTAATTTGGTTTATGCAATGTAACATTATGCATCTCTGTATGTAAATAAGTACAGAAAAGGTGATCCCTTGGAAGCAACAAACACAAACAAGAGAGAAAAGTTGCAGACTCGGTTTTATTGAGTCTTTTCATGAGAGGCAATTATAATATGCAACACCTCTCACGCCTCCTAGCACCGACTAAAGCGATATTCTTAGGCCCTTAGAATTTCTACTTTAAAGCTGCACAGAAAGGGTCTGATGATCCCAAAGGACCAGAAAATAATAACACTGATGATGTTGTAGTTGGGGCGACTTTTTCAGCATAATACTTGCACTATACCTACTGAGCTATCGAAGACATATGGTTAGGATTCAGTTATTTACCATGTAGCTGTGTTCAGTATCATCGGCTGTCGATATTGTATTGAGGTAGCTATTGCAGTCTACGGCAGTTACAGTTATGCCAAAGCGATGTATATAGCATACTAGTACCTAATAATAAAGTAATGTAGACCTTTTATGTATGCAGGTAATCATGTATCGATCAGTGTATTGTAGAAACAGTTACTCTATATGCACATTAAAGATCTCACTGAAGGTCTGTGTTAATCGGTGATACAAAAAACTAACAAACCCTTCATCGGAAATGAGGCTGCCATGACATTAAATTAAAATTGACTATGTTCAGTATCAGTATAAAGAAATAGAAATAACTCATTCTTCATTATACCTCCTACACAGTGCTCGTCCATCGGATGTGGACGTAAACCGGGCGGTCCCGTGTATCGGTCTATCCTCCGAGCACGTTAAAGAACCATAGGAATCTATTCGATAATAAGAGTAGGGCAGGTTCCCGGGTACCTGTGTATCCTTCCCCTCTCTCAGGGGCGGCTCTAAATAACCTATACTGTGTTGATGAGCCGTTAAACAACATTCAATTTAATTCAATTCCTACACAGTGATAATGTACATGTACCTATACTTGCTATGTACTTTATGTTTTAGCATCTGCATACCCTAGTTAAGTATAGCAAGAAACAAGGACAGATACTCATAAGGTGATAACAGCAGTCTGCAGCTAGCATTTGTGCCAGACCATAAAGGAAGAGGGACATAGTCATGACCTCTTGCTATCACATGAAACTATCCTTCTTGCAAGTGTGTATTTAAGTTCTGCATTTGCGATTGGATAGTGATTTGGGATAAGCATGTTATTTCTACAATCATGTATTTCATCAATTACATCTGCCTATGGATTTCCCATCACATAGAAGACAGAATAGACTTCCATGACAATTGTAAGTATTAACTAATGTATATCCAAGTTGGGGCCTTCTTAGATCAAGTTATTAAATTGCTTAAATATACAAAAACTGATTTTATTTCTCAACAGAGCAAACCTAAACCATTTTATGCAAAAATGAAAAATGGTGTCAAATATTAAGTACCATAATGGCATTCTATATTTTCTGTAATCCCCTGAGAAATGTTACCACCATATAAATTAACTGTGTTTAACACACGGCAATCTTGAAGCTGCTTAGCATTAATCAATTCGCGTCTGACATAACATTTAATTAAATTTTGAGTTTTAATTGGCAACCAAAGGTTTACATATAATATTGCTGCAATATCTCCAATAGTTAGTAATATACAAAAACAAAGTCAATGTGATTAATATACATGACGGAACAATTGCATATAATATCATGTATATGTGGAAAAAGTATATATTATATAATAAAAAAACAAGATTCCCATGTGTCCCTTTAAATTTATAATTGGGATTATCCAACAACTTCAATGCTTTCAGATGTGAACTGCCATCCAAAGCTGACAGAATACTATCAGTCACACACATTTGTTTAAACATACAAAGGATATATATTTCTTCTTTTTTCTCACTGTGATACAGCTGTTTTGTAGTTGACATCGTCTTTGCTCTTTATCTAAATCCATTTCACAGCAGTCCAGATGATATGTTAATGTTGCAGTCACATGTAAATGATGTTTGTGTAATTTTCCAATGCAGGTTTTAAATGCCCGACAGAAGAAATGTACATGTCAAGTCATAGAAAACCATTTAAATATATACATAGGATAAAGACACTTTCTCTTCTTGAGAAGAGTGTTATTCTGTAGTGACATCTCATCTTTGCTCAAAAGGTTCTAGGTCCAGTCTCCATAGTTTATCTAGATGTAAATGGAGGACGAGCCTGGTATGTTCATCCGTGTTTGGCGCCATATAACTTTTCTTGTGTTCAGTTGGTGCGCCGTAAAGTCCCAATTCATCTTTGCTCATATGATGGATTAAAGATGCTCGTTCCAACATCCAATACCAGCTGTAATGATCCAGGGCAGGACAATTCCACTTGTGCTCGCCATGGTGAGTGAATATGTTATAATTGTATCCAAACATACCAAAATATCAATTAATGAAGTCGATAAAAAGAATCCAATGAATGCCATAATTCAGTAAATGAATAAAATAACAATCTGTCAAACTCAATGATTTTTAGCTCGACTGATCTCTGCTTAAATGCCGTGGTGCGGCGTCCATCGTCTGTCTGTAAACTTATATTTGTAGCGACTACTTCTCTGAAACTACTTAATGGATTTTCATGAAACTTTACGGAAATGTTGCCCATGAACTCTAGTTGATCCTAGCAAAAATTCATTTGCTTTTTACTGTATGATGCTGTTCAGCAAAAAAGTATACGCATCACGGTTTATGTATATTGATGAAGTAGATAGTACGACAGATTAGCTCAGTTAACTCAGTTGGTAGGTAGAGTATCGGAAAGTAGGAAGAATGCAAAGGTCCCGGGGTTGTCCCTATTCGGCTGCACATTTGTTTAGCTTTCATGACGATGGGTGATTCAGCCATTGTCGATCCAGACTGGATCATGACTAGATAGCATTTCGAAGTTCGGTCCATGTCATATCTGTCTGGGAACGAATTGAAATGTGTTGGGGTGGAGGTGGTATGTCACGATTCATACACTTGCAGGTAGACTTGCACATACTGCATAATCATACATGAACTGTACTCGTCCTATACGTTTAACCTATTTCATATTAGATTATTTTATCATTCTATCACACATAGTTTTAAATCATCATATTTTCGCTTTCAACTGGATCCATTTTATGACAAGTACACCGGTATCCTTCGGGTACCTTTCACCGGTGGGTACTGATCGCCGGTGTAATCCGGAATATCCGAATTCGTGTTGTTACTTCTAGTGAGTTTTGTTACAAATGGTGCGTGTCCAACTGTCAACTTACCAAAGTGAAGTGAATGTCCTTTTTACGGGTTATTTCCATTTTATTTTCATTTGAATTCATAAAACTTGGTATTATGAAGAATTTTAATCATCACATTTAATACACATCGAAAAAAACTGCAAAAACAAAGTGAGTCTGCTACATGGAAAGCATGCATATGACGTCTTAGACCTATGCACCTTTTCTCAAAATATCTGGTCACGTTATCTCCTTATAAATATGGTAAAATGGAATGTACTTGGTAAAACTTCTTGCCATTTTAAAAATTGATTCTTTTAATAAAATTAATAATTATATTAACTTAATAAGGGGACATTATGTCACAAGAAACCCCCTTTTTTTTAATTATTATTAAGGTATTTTAATTATTATTAAGGATATTCAAAATTTTGAATTGGGATGAGTCCTTCCTGCTGAAAATTCATTTTTCCTGATTTTATGAAGATTTTTTTTTTAAATGTAATGGTGATCAAATCAATCAAAATCTCAAATACAAAACAAAAATCGTCGATTTATTAAAGTGTTGTTGCTCTTTCGTTTTTACCAATATTGGCAAAAAGTTTTGTATAGTACGCCTGTAATTTCAGATTTTACCATTACACCGGCAATCGGTAACCAAGAGAATTCAGAGAAACAAATATGGCGGCTGTACTTCCTTAACTAACAACACTTTAACGAGTGGTTAACTGATATCTATTGGCAGAAAAAGTGTTTATAATTAAGTGAAAATGTTTAACTACCGAGTTAGAAATTATAACGGTTCGAGAGATATGGAGAGGACATGACTGTCAGACAGACATGCAAGCTAAAAACAATATGTCTCCCCACATGTCTCCCCGTGAGTATGGGGGGGGGGGGAGACAAAATCTTTATGAACCTTTTATCAATGCAAATTTGAAAGAGAATTTAGAAGGATGAGTTAAGGTGACGTGATATTTTGACTACTTCACTGTTCCAGATAGGATCTGTGAAACATATATGTATTCCATGTACATGTAACATTGAGATTTAATCAGAACTTACCACTTTTAGATGGGAGCAACTTAGAAGAAACTTAGTAGTAACACTTGATGAAGAAATCACAGTCACACCTACTATCACTTGATTCAGTCACAATTAGCTCTTAGATAAATATTTAAGTTCAATTAATTATGGCAGTGTTAATTTAATTACATGTCTAATTACAGTTTTAAACATACAATGGTACTTAATGCATCTGGTGCTGTAAATTGATCTGTGTCTAGGGCTCATTTGATTGGTTACATACTATTTAGACTCCACCCTTTAATTACAATATTGCACTAATAAATTTTGTAAGATCAAAGAGTTGCTATTTGATACTAGGTGTTTTATGACCCATGCTTATCAACTTCCACCAGACTTCCTGTGGTGACCGGAGTTTTACGACCAATTTCATGTGGTGGTAGGGTTTTTACGACCCCTTATAAAGCAACACTAACTGTGATGGTGGGTTTTTTATGACTCAGATGATAATTGAAGGAATTAAGTAAATATATATATAATTATCAGAATTAAATTGATAAAGTGTATTTGTATAAGATATCATTTGTGAGTTTTGTATATTTTGACTGTCAGTCATATATTTTGTAAAAATGTATTATATAGAATTTTGATAATAAACTTTTTCATTAATATGATAACAGTTTGAACAAATCTTTCAAATGATAAGACAAGATATAAAACAAACAATTTTCCCTACCTATTTTTCTAGGCATGTAATGGTAATAGGAACATGACATATAATTGTATTTGGCCTTATTGAACTGCTACAGGTGAATAAAACATATCCAACAATTTAGCTGGAGAAAATCATATAAAAATATTTCAAAAATAGATATTAAAAGGACACATTGCAATCTTGAAGTTTTTATCAAACATTAACATTAATTAGCATACATGTTGATATATTTATCCAGAATCATGTTGACGTTAAACCTGCTTGCATATAATTAAATGAAAGTGTTTTCATTTTTCTTTGTTATTCTACTATATATGAGTATATTAATGGAAGAAAATATTTAAACTTTTATTTCAATAGAGCTAAAAAAAAACAGATTCTAATAACTAGTGTATTAATAGCAAAATAAATGAATCATTTCTATTCTTATTTTGGTTAGATATTAGGTATCAATCTTTAGAAAAAATAAGTATTTATTTTTGAATAAGGCACATGCTCTTACTTTAAATATACTTTACATACACGGCATATATGGTAAACATGATTACATCTATTCTAAGTTTAGCTATTCTTCAAGCGCAAATCAATAATAACATGCACCAATGCATGTAGACATTCAGACATACTCTGGTAATAATTTACATGGTCATTAACGTGTTATATTTATATTGCTTATTAATGCTGCCTTGTTTGCTAAAGAACATAACATGGTGGGATATTTATATTTACAATTTCCTGTTTTATTGGGATGACAATAGGGTATGAGTGAAATTCGATTCACCCTAGAACCTGGTTTAAACCCACAGCGGACATTTTGCCACGTTTATTTAACTGACCCGTTTAACTGGGATGACAATAGGGTAAGAGTGAGGTTCGGTGCACCCTGTATCATAGCTTAGCGTATCATTATTGATAAAAAGCACCGCTTTTGAAACATCTTATATAGAAACTGTATGGTTAGTTATTAATGTATAGAATGTGAACAAAACACTTCATACTGACAATGTAATTCTTACACCTGTTATTCATTTATAGTTTGATCACGAACTACATCAATAGCAATTGGTCATATATAGGAAACTGATAATTTGGGAACATGTCTAACAGTATAGCTTGCCACATGCTAAGGTGGTTTTACGTGAAATCCAATGACTGTCTGGGACATACATACATATCAAAAACAAATGTATGTTGTTCTATGTAAAAGCTACCATTATTCATATATTAAGCGTCTAAAACCACAAACTGAAATCTCGAATGCTACATTCTAAGCCAAACGTTTACTAGCACATTCCTTTATCCTATAACATAAACTAAACCACCACTGACGCTATAACATTTAATTAACTTTGTCATGCATACTACACTCAACAAAATTCCTAATCGGTCACCTCAATAAATTGTAATTAAAAAAAAGAATAAATTCAATTTCGTGAATTTAGTAATCGAATAAGAAAGCGGAATTCATTCCAAATCAACAAACACAGTTTCATTTCAAACAAATAAAGAGTTGACATCTTCCGCAGGAATGAATAAGGCGACCCGGTAATTCAAAAGTCACAAACTCATGTTAATTGACGTCTGTTGTATGTTAATAACGTGTGTGCCCTGCATCGGCAGCAATCACGGCTCGACAACGACTCCTCATTGATGCAATGTATCTGTGAAGATACTGCTGACGGATATTTCTCCAAACGCGGTTGACGTCACGCCCCATTTCCCGAAGATTCAGCTGCTGAGGATGGGCCCGTACCTTTCGTTTTAATAAGTCCCAGACATGCTCGATTGGGTATAGGTCAGGACTTTTAGCAGGAAAAGGGATGACTCGTATGTTATTGGCCTGTAACTTTGCCAGTGTTGCTCTGGCGACATGGAACGGAGCGTTGTCTTGGACGAGTGGCATGCCACGGTTTGCTGCAATGTATGGTATAAGAACAGGTTGATTGATGTCCGTCTGTTATCGTCGTGCATTCATGTTGTATGGACACGAACGGTGTTTTGGTGTGCATCAAAATGCCCGCCCATATCATAATAGATCCTCCCCCGAACTGGTCTGCCTCAAGAACACAATTGGCGCTGTTTCTCCCACCACGTCGGCGATAAATGCGTTTGCGGCCGTCGGCACAACGCAATGTAATCCTTGTCTCATCGACGAAAACAACATTCGCCCAGTAGACCCTGGTGAACCGTAAATGTCGCCTAGCCCAACTTATGCAACAAAATGCCCGGTGAGAGAATGTACTGCATACACGCAATGAAGCAACGTAATCTATTTATCCGGCGAAATTGACAATACTTTTTATCCAATAGAATAATCTTAAAAAGCAAATTAAGAACATTTTATCTACGGCAGTCATAAAAACATACACAATCCTTTGCTTCTATGTATTATATTTCATTTTATGAAGCATTTACCTTGAAACAATGACTGCTAAACATTGATATACGCATGATTAAATGACATTATTATCGAAACGTACACGAACATGCTGTTATGCCATTTTCACGCATACCCAGTAATTTCCAGAGGTTGATTTAAGTACACAAACCTATCTGCATAATGTCTTATTGCCGTTAATGATTATGTTAAACAATATTGTGCTAAAGTTTATGAAACTCAGGGATTGATCCATTTTGTTCTTTCACAATGCATCACACATTTTTGATAATATTTGCAATAAGCGTCCCGTTTTGTCGTAATCTGTAGTGTTTGTTCTCGTGCTGGTCTGGTTTCTGCCAAGTCAATGATTAGTTGAATTGTGGCTTTTTATGCATTTGTTGTTTCATATATTCACATATACATGATCATCTACATGTGATGCTTAGTGGCATATAAAAAAATCGTATTTGGTTAGGAAATGTAGCCTGGTATGGATTTCTTATTTACACGGTACCGTCTTATTGGTTTGACATTAGGGTAAGAGGGAGGTTTCGTGCGCCATAGAACCCGGTTTAAGGGTCATTGTACTACTGACCGTCCCAATGTGGTACGCCTACTGGCAAGCCTTTTATGTTTGTGGTGTCGCATACTTTAGATTGCCTTGTAATTGCCATTTGTTTTGTATGCGTGTTTTCGGTTGAATGTGTTTTATGAATGCTACACTTCCTGTTCACACATTATTTTGTGTATTAATTAATTGTTAAAATGTCTTTTATAATTATAATAAATGTATGCACATTTATAAGTATACTAATTGTTAAGTTTGACACCTTATAAAGGAGTTATAATAAAATTAAAAAAATGCTTGTAAAATGGATTTTAAAATAAAAATTAATATTACCCAGTGTCCTCCGTAACTTTGGCAGTGGCTTAGTGGTAAAGAGTTTGTCTCACATGCGGGAGGTCTTGGGTTCAACACCCGTCCGGATAACACTAACTACTTTATGAAAATGATACTAGTAGTTCCCGTTCTTGACCTTCAGTACATAAAGGTAGTGATAGGTCTGGTCCATTTAGTATGACTGGTAGGGTATTATTCCTAGTGTTTATGGTGCCCTATACCAGTGTGGAAGCGGGATACAGAGTAGCATTGAGTTTAGTGCTATAATCAGACACCGTCGTATCGTCAAATGACTAACAAATTGCTAAACGCGACCTTAAACCACATAACTACATTAGTATCCTCTGTTTATCCACATTGCTTAGTACTGGTTCTACCGAGTGATTAATCTAAGTTGCAAGAATTTGTTTCGCAATCGATGTAAAATATATATGAGCCGCAACACACGAAAACGTCCATTCAGACAAAATTTTGACTTTTTATATTGTTTGATGTTTATGAAACACGGTGATAATTACTTTATTTTATGTTGATATCTTAATTAAAAATGGTTGTATCTCAATTTGAAGATTAAAGATTGTATTATTAACCGTTAATTTTGACGTTAATTTCGGCGTCTTGGACGACGTCGTTGATTAAATAACAACAAAAAACATAAACAATTACCATTTTCTATAGCATCAACTATTTATATTAAGAAAACATATTCCCTATGATATAATAATTAGGTAAAACACGGAAGTAACGAGAATTTTGATTAGTAATTAATTGATTACCGGCTGACATCATAAATTGTTACTTTACGACGTTGTCGTCTAAACGTCCGAAGGGACGTTTTCGTGTGTTGCGGCTCATATGTTTCAACTAGTATCCTCTGTGATCTGATGTGTCAGAAAGATTTAGTAAGACGTATACTATGCTCCAACATACCGTACTTAGCTTGTGTTTGGGTTGCCATGTGAATAACTATGATGTCTTTATAATACTGATAGTGTTAAGACAGGTGCATGCTGATCACTTGAAAAAGAGTTCATAGATAACATAAGACAAACTGTCAACAAAATATGCATGTGATGTTTTCCTATAAACAAATATTATTGTATACACATAGTTGTATACCAGTGAACGTATTATTATGTCAAAATGAATGAAATGACAGTAAATTGTCGATAGACTATATGTATCCGAACCTCTTAATGCAAGGTTTTTGTTCTAGCTCCGTGATGTGAATACTGTATATTCTGTTTTACTTTTAAAATGTATTGTTCGTCTTCTGCATGTTATATGACGCTTTTTCACTGTTGTTCTAATGTTTAAAGCTGAATCAGCCGTAACTTGTAGCTGATAACACACAAAATAATTACTTTGACAAGCAATACACTGTTCTGACCGGCTTGTGCCTCTGTACATGTATCACTGTTTTCTTGTTTTTAGACAGAAACAATATGTTTTGACGAAATTCAATAGAAATACAAAAAGATACCACTTCGAGGAATTGAACTCGAAGCCTACACTAACATTATATACTTAATTGAAATGTCTCCAAGATCGATTACCTATTTCCGATTTTACTTCTTTCAATACATGAATTTGATCGGTCACCAGATTTATAGGGAATGTGGATAATTTCTAACATGTACATAACACTACAACCGATCTTGGAAATAAACTAAAAATAAAAACGTTGCACTGTTAATGGCGTTAAGTATACTTGCATGTAAGACAGGCGCGCTCCAGAATGAGATACACGGGCCAACTATGTGATGCAAGACATACTCGAGTTAAAATATAATGCGCTAATGAATACCGTGACCACGAGACCAACATATTTTTTGTAAATAAATGCGGTTCAAGCAATACTTACAAACAATAAATTAAAAACACAAACAAGAATCCTGCTGCAAAGCAGCATTAATACATTGAATGATGTAGACTGAATCAAGAAAGATAAGGGGAAAAATATCTAATTTTCAAATAATTCCAAGTATGCGGAGATTCATTAGGTCAAATCGTCAAATGCAGATCCCAAAACAACGTCACAACTGTCAGATGACGTCACAATATTGAAGTCACGTCACGTTTGTTTTCGTAAGTTGGATGAGATTTCATTCGAACAAAGCCGTAAAATAAAGGTATCGGTGTGTATTTTTCGCGAGTAGTACATACGTGGTTCTTATTGATTTACGTCTCTCTTCGCTCGGCGTCACATAGGTCTTATTAGTGTACACCGTGCTTCGTTCTATCTAATTTACGACAACGCTTCGCTGGACGCTTAACTTGCCGTAAAACGTCAAGCGCTTCAGAGAACCAGAAATATCAAAAACACATAGAAAGCTCCCTCCGGCGAGGGGGAACTTTCTAAAAAATCTAATTAAAAAAATATTACTAAATACTTATTTGGGCCTATGCTAATGTTTTCATTTCATTTCCAAAAAATGACAGTTATTTGCTTATGTTCAATATATGCTTTACTAACTAACAGTCCTTTGCAGGTATTAGAAGATGGTGTCAACCATCTCATGCATAATTATTGTTAATCCATTTACAGCGCCGACTTTCGCATTTACCTTAGTTTACTGATTCAATTGGTTAAACCTTATAGGATATATATATATTTTAGCATGTTAGTAAAACGTGTACACTAAGTGTAAGCTTGATGTTAGCTTAAATGTGTCGGGTAAATTGAGACAGTGTGGTGTAATATGACGTTATAAGACACAAATCTGGATATTATTAAGCGGGATTTTAGAATGGTCCATTATGATTAATACATATCAGTCACCGAGGTAGTATTACCTAATAGTTTCCTTGACAGCGTTGCAGTATGATTCCAATCTATTTTAATGTGTTGTTGTTTCCGGGCTGATTATGTGTTAGCAGTGTTCTAATGTTGAATTACCGATGTCATCTGCACGAGCTGTGATGTTTAGCTTACATGTAGCTACATGGTCACCATAGACCTGTATCTAAATGTTTCATGTCTGCTTATTATAGGTAGGTCTAAGACATAACCCGTTAGACGCAGTTTTAGACTGGTGTATGAGTGTACTATAGTGTCGCGAAATATCTAACACAATTAATTGACTTTAATATATATTTTATTAAACTACTAACTACTATGTTTACACTTTCACAATATACACATTAGAAACCAGAGTAAAATAGGTATATTCGAATAAATCGTCTTAAACAGTGTGCAACTTAGCTTATCTACAAAGAGTCTACCTGACCGAGTCTCGCTGCCCGACCGGGACACACCAAGCAAAATCTTCAGTCTATCTAGCTCTGAACTCAATCTAATCTGAACTGAACTGCTGAATGCTGGTTCACGCCACATTTAAATATCATCATTTTGACGTAAAGTACTGACGGCCTCGTGGACTTAAGTGTATTACCCATGTCTATTAAAACTGGTTCAAAGCTGTCCAAACTAGCCTAAGAGTACCAATCTCAGCATTTTAACCTACTTTCCAGACTACTGGATACAGGGTTCTTATATAAGCCTCCCATTGTTCAGAAACAAGGTGACCCTCTCAATCTGCTTCTAAGTGGGATGGCCCATCGTATCATGACAGTACAGTCGCAACTTGCCTCGAGTTACTAGTCTCATTTTGTTACTAAAAATATGGTTAATTAGATGATTAACTTTCATGTGCGTCAGTCATAAACTTTCAGAGGTCAACTCCAGGTATATGAACAAACAATGTAATTAAAATACTTCTCAGACAATGATATGCCTGTATGCACCTTCCATTGTTCAAAGAACAAGGTAACCCGTATGCCCAATGTGTGGAGTGAAGTGTCCGACCTTTCCGTACGTGCATTTTATTAGACAACAATTATGATTAATTGTTGAGCCCTGGACAGTTTGAATGGCCATACATGACCCACACATGTACTTGATCCGTATGTAGGTCAGCTATATTACATTACGTCAGCTATATTACATGAGCTTAGTTTAAGAAATCTCTCGGAACACGATATTATAGACAATATTTTGAGCTGTCAAACCGACGTGATCTAAGACGTTCATAATGGTATGCGTTTATAGTTTGAAGGCTATAATCAGGCTACCACGCACGATGAAAATGGCCATACATGACGCGATTTTGCTGTGATTGAATTTCGCAAACACAATCATCACATGCAGAAGACGAACAATACATTATTCATGTATTAAGCATCTAAAACCACAAACTGAAATATCGAATGCTACATTCTAAGCTGAAAGTTTTCTAGCACATTCCTTAATCCTATTACAGAAACTAAACCACCCCTGACGGTACAACATTTAATTAACTTTGTCATGCATACTATGTGTAATAAAAGTATTTTGGTTTCATTGTTAAACGAACTATTTCAAAATTCAGCAGAATGCCCGGTGAGAGAATGTACTGCACACACGCAATGAAGCGACGTAATTTGATGACTAGGTGCAATTGACAACAATTTGTATTCAATAGATACTCTCAAAAAGCAAATTAAGAACATGTTATCTACGGCATTCATTACAACATATACATTCCATTGCTTCTATGTATTATTTTTCATTTTGTGAAGTATTTACCTTGAAACAATGACTGCTAAACATTGATATACGCATGATTAAATGACATTATTATCGAAACGTACACGAACATGCTGTTATGAAAGTTTCACGCTGTCACAAAATGTCACGGGTAGAGCGTACTGGTCGCATATAGCTCTTGTATCGGTTACACCCAAAATCTATTGTTCGAGTTGAAACAATTTCACAATATTCATGATCTATTCATGTAACACGTAAAAGCGTGCACATTTTAAGTGGCCACCAGAGAGGCCGTGTCATAAGTTTAGTTTTGTGCTAATGCATGTAAACGTATAGGTATATTTTCCTTAAACGGCAAAATTGTATAAGGGGCCTCTCGTGTAGATTCAATACTGCAGATTTAGCCACGTTTGTCACGGACTGAACGGGGGAAATAATGATTTGGGCGTAATGTTTGCTATAAAACCCATTGTCTTCTAGCTTTCGCCGGGATCATCGATAGTACTTTGTTGGAACAGAGATTGGACGGCAAATTTCACAGGCAACATGTGGTTAGTAGTTTTATTAAACTTTTATCGTACATTTGTATTCAGTGGGCGGCGCCATCTTGTTTGGCGGTTACGACATCCGGTTAGCATTGATGTTTCTCAAACATAACTTTAGACTAGCATATGATTTTGAAGTTACTTTATTAGATGTAATTATTGTAATTGATCATTAATTGTAAAACAATATTAATTTGATAACAGTGGATAATAGGTGCATTAGTTAACGTTGGCGTATAACTCAGTGATTGTAATACACGAGTGTTAACATTAGTTAACAATGAGATGAGTGACAAGAATAAATGCGTGCATGCATAACTCAGTGAGGGTAATATATGAGTAATTTGATCATGTTTATATTACATGTATTAGGGGTATTGATTTAACAGCGACGTACATAGCGTATACATGGCGTTGTAGAATATGTATACATTGCTACTCATCATTAGTACAGCTTACACATATTGATTAAATAATGATTTGTTTGGGTAATGGTAATTATGCAAGATTGTTATGTTTGTCAACCGACATCTAAAACGTATGTATAATTACAGCCTAAGCCATCCAGGATATAAGCCATCCAGGGTTGGAGTAAGCCATCTAGGTTTGGATATCCAGGAGTGGAGCTAAGCTTCCACGACTAACGTTACAAGCGGTGGAGACGGTCCACGTACCTGCGCAGCCAGGTTTTACTAACGACAACCCCCGGGACACAAGGTGGGCCCGTTACCAGTCCTCACTGGAGGAATATCATTCACAATCTCAGTGGAGATTAACTATCATTGCATCGCGTCATCAACCCTTACAGAAGGCATTTGATGACAATCATCCATTGAATTCGCGCATCGTCATCTTCATGAGCTCTCGCGCATCACAGTTATCACGCTAGATCAACATTGTTATAGCTTTAACAACACTTTAGTGTCTTAGACATTCAGTATTTATAACAATACTAAGAACGTCTTAAACGTTCAGGGGAACATTCTTTTCATAGTTCATTTGTGTATTCGCTTGTTTTTTTAGATAATTGTATATATATTAAACATATTTTAAAAGTTGCATTAAACTTATGTAAATGCATTCACCGTCATTGATTCTTTCCTGAGTTAGCCCAACCACTAAGGTCATCCTGTGACAACTGGTTTTCAGAGTAGTGGGATTTTTGGCGACTACGGAGGGAAAGAATCAATAAGTGATCTTTATGATGATATACTAAATCTCTACTTATTATTTTAGAATTGTGTACCACCCTCTGATCCATCAAGGCGACTGTCGACGATCACGGCCACAGCTTGGAAGTCAAGACACGACAAGGGTAGGGTGAGTCCAAACTGTTGTTTTGTCCGTTCTTTCCTTGGCGCGAGGTCGCAGTGGTCTACACGAGTGGGTCTGAGGCACTTTTGCTCAATAATTTGGGTGTTTGTTTTTACCTCCCTTGATATACATATAGTATCCAATTAGGTTGGCGAACAAGACGTTCTACTCATGTTGTGACACTCGAGTATACTTATATTGATGGGAGAAGTAAATATACATGTACATGTTATACACATTTCGATGATTGTTTAAGGTTTATGTCCAATATCAAATTAAGATATTTTATGTAGTGCATATGTTTTGTGGAAGCTAGATACTATCTACACATAATCGTTAGTAGTTAGCGCTAGTACTAATGTGTATGTAACTTGTCCGATGATGATGCCCAGGTATTTACTGAGGACACAGTGACTTACCATTAGTAGTTAAGTGAGTAGAATTATTAGTGACGTGTGTATTGTAATTATTGTAGTTAGTAGTCCACAATGTCCATAGACATGACGTCCATAAAGGATCTTACGGAAATGGGAAAGGAGTTAGGGTATGCTGGAGAGGAGCTTAGAAGCTTTGTTAAAGACGAACAGGCTAAGGAAAGGGAATTTAGACTTAAGGAAAGAGAAATAGCAAAGCAGGAAAGAGATGAAGAAAGTAGAAGGGCTAAAGAGAAGCGAGATGAAGAAAGTAGACTAGCCACAGAGAAGCTAGAATTAGAAAGTAGATTAGCTAAAGCGAAGTTGGATGCTGATAAAGAGAAGCTAGATTTAGAAGGTAGATTAGCTAAAGAGAAGCGAGATGATGATAAAGAGAAGGTAGAATTAGAAAGTAGAATAGTAAAGGAGAAGCAAGAGTTAGAACATGAGAGGTTCGAAACAGATGGTAGACTAGCTAAGGCTAAGATGATAATGGAAAGGGAGCAAAAAGAGTTTGAGCATAAGTGAGCTTTAGAGTTGGAAGCAGCTAAGACACATAGTAAGGAAAGTAAAACTGAAGGGAAAGATAGTTATTCTGGGAAGTTAAAAGGTTCGAAGTTACCATACTTTGATGCTGACAAAGATAACATGGACAGTTACTTGTTACGGTTCGAGCGTTATGCTGAGTTACAGGAATGGACCAAAGATAAGTGGGCAGTTCATTTAAGTGCGTTATTGAGAGGCAAGGCCTTAGATGTATTTTCTAGATTACCTAGTGTAGATGCTCTTGACTATGACAAGTTAAAGGATGCTCTTTTAAAGAGATTTGAGTTAACTGAAGAAGGTTTTAGAAAGCGGTTTAGAGCTTGTCTGCCTGAGAAAGGCGAGTCATTTATTCAGTTTATTAGTAGGTCTAGAAATTACTTAGATAGGTGGTTAGAGTTAGGGAAGGTAGCGCAGACTTATCAGGGCCTCATAGATTTCTTGTTGCGGGACCAGCTATTCAATGTTTGTAGTAGAGATCTGTTCTTATTTCTTAAAGAAAGAAAACTAACTAGTGTAGATGAAATGGCAACTCAAGCAGATCAGTTTGCCGAGGCTAGAGGTGGAGCTCATAATTTAGTGTCGAAAGACAGAACTTTTAGAGATAGGCAAGGGGACGATCATAAACAGAAAGGCCAGAGTGGAAACTATAGAGGTGGAGGTAGTTCGATGGGTGCTAGAGGAGGTAGCAATAGTGGTAACATAGGTAGACCTTTTATTCGTTGTCGTCACTGTAATGGGAATCATGCTTCACATGAGTGTAGGAAAGCGGTGAAAGTGTCCGCTGTCGTAGACAATTTTAGTGACAATAGTAGAGTTGACAACAATGTAGGTAGTCCGAACCAAGGTTTTAACAACCCATGGAATTTCGGTAGAGGTAGAGGTGGTCAAAACCGAGGTAGAGGTAGAGGCAGAGGTGTAAGTCCGGTTATTAAAAACGAGAGTAGTAGCTGTTGTGTTAAAGCGGATGGTGTAATGGCGAAGATCGGAACATGTCTCTTTCCGTATGCAAATCTTCCAACGGCAGATGGTAGAGTGAATGGCACGGACGTAATTGTAATGAGGGATACAGGTTGTACAGGTGTGGTAGTTAGGCGTAGTTTAGTTACGGATGACCAGTTGGTAGGTAAACAGTCACCGTGTATGTTGTTAAATAAGTCGGTAGAGCACGTGCCAATAGCGAGAATAGATGTAGATACACCTTTCTTTAAAGGGACTACAGAGGCACTATGTATGGATGACCCGATGTATGATTTAACGATAGGGAACATAGATGGTTCAGC
Source organism: Cyrtodaria siliqua (assembly GCA_037043455.1). NCBI lineage: Eukaryota > Metazoa > Mollusca > Bivalvia > Adapedonta > Hiatellidae > Cyrtodaria > Cyrtodaria siliqua. The sequence continues at coordinate 132,338 of JAWPHD010004223.1, forward strand.
ACTTCCGGTAATGTCCGATTTTAGAAGTAGCATAAGTAATGCCGTAGAGACTAGAGCGCAGGTTCAGAAGCAAGCTCAGGCTTATAGAAAATTAAAGGTTCCTGCAGCCGTAGGTGACATATCTAAAGCGGAGTTTATAGAAGCACAAACTCAAGACGAGTCATTAGGTCCTTGTAAAGTGAAGGCCAAGGATGGTGTAGTGAAGAAGTGTAAAGGGTCCGGTAGTTGTAAGTTTGTACATAAGAATAGGTTATTGTACAGAGAATTTGAAGATAGTGGTAGTAGACAGTTTCACCAATTAGTGGTACCTACCCAGTATAGAACGACAGTGCTTAAGGTAGCTCATGAGTCGATTATGGGAGGTCATTTAGGCGTAAAGAAAACGTCAGATAGAGTATTGGCAGAATTTTATTGGCCAGGCGTTAGTGGAGATGTAACTAGGTATTGTAGGTCCTGCGATGTATGCCAAAGGACAGTACCAGAAGGTCGAGTGACCAAAGTACATTTAGGTCAGATGCCACTGATAGATACACCATTTAAGCGGGTAGCCGTAGACATAGTTGGACCAATTTTTCCAGTGTCAGATAGGAAAAATAGGTACATTTTAACCATGGTAGACTATGCAACTAGGTATCCGGAGGCAGTCGCATTGCCTTCAATTGAAACTGAGAGAGTAGTTGAGGCATTAGTTGATATGTTCAGTAGGCTAGGTGTACCAGAGGAAATGCTGACTGATTGTGGGTCACAGTTTACGTCAGAACTGATGGCTGAAGTAAGCAGGTTATTGTCTTTGCGTCAAATCATGACAACACCATATCACCCTATGTGTAACGGGTTAGTCGAACGATTTAACGGGACGTTAAAGCAAATGTTACGGCGTATGTGTACCGAGAGACCCAAAGATTGGGACAAGTATCTCAATGCTTTATTGTTTGCATTTAGAGAGGTTCCACAAGAGAGTTTAGGATTCTCTCCGTTTGAGTTATTGTACGGTAGGTCAGTTAGAGGTCCCATGAGGATTCTTAGAGAGATGTGGGCAGGTGAAGTAGATAGTGATGAGGTAAAGACTACATATCAGTATGTTTTAGATCTGAAGGAGAAACTAGAGGAGACTTGTAAGATAGCTCAAAGTCAGTTAGTTAAGGCAAGTACCAAGTACAAACGGTACTATGACCAGAAAGCTAGAGCTAGGAAGTTTAAGATAGATGACCAGGTGTTACTGTTACTCCCGACCGACAATAACAAGTTGTTATTACAATGGAAAGGTCCGTTTTACGTTAGAGGGATAGTGAACACTATGGATTACCGTATCGAGATAAACGGAAAGTTAAAGACCTTTCATGCGAATATGCTGAAAGAGTATATCAGTAGAACCGATAATGAGCAACAAGGGGTGTTAACCGTAGTTAATGTTGCAGTTATTGAGGATAGTGAGGAAGACAGTAGTGAGGACACTAGTCCCATGTATTTTCCCACTAGTGTAGGTAAGGAGACAGCAGCCGATGTAGATATATCGGGCATGCTTAGTGTAGCAGAGAAACGAGAGATAAGTCGTTTAGACTCTGAGTGTAGTACTGTTCGGTCCGATAAGTCGAGACCAACAGATGTAGTGCAGTGTAGCTTTAAGCACACTTTAGCAAAGCCGATTAGGGAAACGAGAGACCCTACTCCATTTCGCAAACAGTATACTGGTAATGCGATGGATGCGATGTGTAAAGTTGGAGTTCTGGTAGTGGCAGGAAGTAGTGTTATTAGCAACAGTAGAGTCGGTGTAATAGACCGTGGAAAGGACAATATTGGGGCAGACTATTTAAGTCGCCGCACATAATGACCGGTTTAATTCAATAGTGTATTGCAGTTTATTGTACAATAGTAGTATATGTTACGACAGGGTAGTGTACAATTGTAGAATATGAAATTGTAATTACATATTATAGTTGGGTTATAACTGCAGTGGATGTTTTCCGGAAGACGGTCGTTGTACTGGCTGAAGGTTGCATCCCTCAGTGGTAATAGTTAACATACTCAAGCGATTGAGCGATCAGCCTGTACGTGTTGTCGCTCGTTTGCTCAGAAGAATTAATAGTTTCTTAACGTGTAAATATTAAGTTATCATTTTGTTGAATTTTAAAAGTGTAGCACTTTCTTTAAGTGGGGAGATGTTGTCACAAAATGTCACGGGTAGAGCGTACTGGTCGCATATAGCTCTTGTATCGGTTACACCCAAAATCTTTTGTTCGAGTTGAAACAATTTCACAATATTCATGATCTATTCATGTAACACGTAAAAGCGTGCACATTTTAAGTGGCCACCAGAGAGGCCGTGTCATAAGTTTAGTTTTGTGCTAATGCATGTAAACGTATAGGTATATTTTCCTTAAACGGCAAAATTGTATAAGGGGCCTCTCGTGTAGATTCAATACTGCAGATTTAGCCACGTTTGTCACGGACTGAACGGGGGAAATAATGATTTGGGCGTAATGTTTGCTATAAAACCCATTGTCTTCTAGCTTTCGCCGGGATCATCGATAGTACTTTGTTGGAACAGAGATTGGACGGCAAATTTCACAGGCAACATGTGGTTAGTAGTTTTATTAAACTTTTATCGTACATTTGTATTCAGTGGGCGGCGCCATCTTGTTTGGCGGTTACGACATCCGGTTAGCATTGATGTTTCTCAAACATAACTTTAGACTAGCATATGATTTTGAAGTTACTTTATTAGATGTAATTATTGTAATTGATCATTAATTGTAAAACAATATTAATTTGATAACAGTGGATAATAGGTGCATTAGTTAACGTTGGCGTATAACTCAGTGATTGTAATACACGAGTGTTAACATTAGTTAACAATGAGATGAGTGACAAGAATAAATGCGTGCATGCATAACTCAGTGAGGGTAATATATGAGTAATTTGATCATGTTTATATTACATGTATTAGGGGTATTGATTTAACAGCGACGTACATAGCGTATACATGGCGTTGTAGAATATGTATACATTGCTACTCATCATTAGTACAGCTTACACATATTGATTAAATAATGATTTGTTTGGGTAATGGTAATTATGCAAGATTGTTATGTTTGTCAACCGACATCTAAAACGTATGTATAATTACAGCCTAAGCCATCCAGGATATAAGCCATCCAGGGTTGGAGTAAGCCATCTAGGTTTGGATATCCAGGAGTGGAGCTAAGCTTCCACGACTAACGTTACAAGCGGTGGAGACGGTCCACGTACCTGCGCAGCCAGGTTTTACTAACGACAACCCCCGGGACACAAGGTGGGCCCGTTACCAGTCCTCACTGGAGGAATATCATTCACAATCTCAGTGGAGATTAACTATCATTGCATCGCGTCATCAACCCTTACAGAAGGCATTTGATGACAATCATCCATTGAATTCGCGCATCGTCATCTTCATGAGCTCTCGCGCATCACAGTTATCACGCTAGATCAACATTGTTATAGCTTTAACAACACTTTAGTGTCTTAGACATTCAGTATTTATAACAATACTAAGAACGTCTTAAACGTTCAGGGGAACATTCTTTTCATAGTTCATTTGTGTATTCGCTTGTTTTTTTAGATAATTGTATATATATTAAACATATTTTAAAAGTTGCATTAAACTTATGTAAATGCATTCACCGTCATTGATTCTTTCCTGAGTTAGCCCAACCACTAAGGTCATCCTGTGACACACGCATACCCAGTAATTTCCAGTTTCCACAAGTTACGCATGATTTCTAAAGAGTACATGATTTAAGTAAACAAACATATCGGGCTAATGTCTTATTGCCGTTACTGATTACGTTAAACAATAGTGTGCTAAAGTTTATAAAACTCTGGGATTAATACATTTTGTTCAATCCACAGTGCATGATACATTTTTGATAACATTTGCAATAAGCGTCAAGTTGTGTCGTACTCTCAGGGGTTTGTTCTCGTGTTGGTCTGGTTTCTGCCAAGTCAATGATTACTTAAATTGTGGCTGTCTATGCTTTTGTGGTTTTATATATTCATATAAACATGATCATCTACATGTTATGCTTATGTGGCATATAAAAAAATCGTATTTGGTTAGGAAATGTAGCCTGGCGGGGATTTCTTAGTTACACGGTCCCGTTTTATTGGGTTGACATTAGGGTAAGAGGGAGGTTTCGTGCGCCATAGAACCTGGTTTAAGTGGCCTTTGTCCTACTGACCACCCCAATGTGGTACCAATGTGGTACGCCTTTTGGCAACCCTTTTGTTTGTGGTGTTTCACACTGTATTTTCCCTTGTAATTGACGATTGTTTTTCCTTGTAATTGTTATTTGTTTCGTATGCGTGTTTACGGTTGGCTGTGTTCTGTGAATGCTGCACTTCCTGTTTACCTTATTTTGTGTATTAATCAATTGTTAAAATGTCTATTGTAAGTAATAGATAGAGTCTGGTCTCAACTTATTTAAAATGGGCTACGCCTATCTCGGTGTTTAAATATCCAACGAACTGAGACAGACTCTATCTTGTTTTTTGTAGAATGATGTACTTAGTAACACTGTGACGTCATGGTGACCGTACTCTAAATTCCAATATCTGGTAGTTGTTGTACGGTATAGCCACGCCCCTTTAGTTACCCTAAATTAAACCATTTATTGCTCTGCATTCATCAAAGGAAATGTCACCGACCATGCTATAATTATAATAAATGTATTCACATTTATAAGTATACTCATTGTAAAGTTTGACAACGTATACAAGAGTTATAATAAAATAAAAAATGCTTGTAAAATGAATTTAAAAAAAAAAATTAAATGTTGTTTGTTAAATATACCCACTCAAGTTTCTTTAAAATTACCCAGTGTCTTATTTGGCCTTTTATTCATCTTTACAGTTGTTCTTTGTTTCTGTGTGTATATATGGTTGATTGACTGTATACTGTCGTCCTTGAATGCTACTTTTCCTGTTCGATTTTTATATCTATATTTAATGTCGCACTTTTGTTTTATTTGATCTATGTGATTCATCTAAACACAATCTTCAGACAATGGCTTCGGCTGTCAAACCGAAGAGATTGAAGCCTTTCATGATTATTTAAAATACTTTCCATTACGTTTCAAGCAATGGTAAACAACCATACACTACCACGGAGATGGAGAGAAAAAGCACATAGAGAGAATAAATGCCAATGTTTGATTATAGTGCATCTAGATAACACGATCAGCTCATTCTCTAATATACCTCATTATGTCTGGTATGTCATTTTAGATTATTATCAACGTATGCTGTACCCATTAATTCACATTCAGATTCTTATTTAAACATCGTCCCGTTAAGAACTCGGTTTAAAGCGGCCGTTTTGTCACTGACCGTCATTGTATCGAGTACTTTACGTTTTGATATTTATTTATCCATATACTACATGTTGCCTGTCTGTAATGCTTGTTTTTAGTTGAGCGCGTTCTGTGAATGTGACCTTTCCTGTTCGACTTTCGTATCTACTTTTATAAGGCAAAGTCATGACTTCAAGCATGCCAGACATACTATATTATTAGATGTCATTTCGGACATATAACACGAAGTAGGTCATATCCGTCTTAGTACTCGTACATTATTGAACATGAATGCCTTCCAGTCAACAACCGCCATTAATGCGATTTGTTTTATTGCGAAGTTAAGGGGCACTTTTATATTTACTCGGCAGTAACAAGTTGTTTTGTTAATGTCCATATTAAACATACATGTATATTGACAACGAGATATTGAAAGCTTCGAGGAGTAGAATACCTTCAAATAGTATTCCTTCAAAGTTTCATTATTGAAAAAGTACGCGTTCGGCTCAAGCATGTGAACAATCTTAGGATGCACAATGTTGCAAACTCTTTACGTTACATGCAGTACAGAAATGGCTAAATTTTTCAAAGAGGAAAGTCAACATTTATGAATGTCTTGTTACAAAGCGTACTATGATTAAAACGTCTACAACATCACAGTTGTGTCCTTTTTCTAACTGCAAACTGTTTTTTTTACAAAACATTATTATATGGAATTAAGTTTGCAGTATATACAATATATATAGCGGAAATTCCAGAGTTGCGTTTCTTTTTCGCTTCATTATTTATATTAACTATAAGCAAATAATTATGTGATTTTTAATCAATGAACAGTATACAAGGAAACATGATCATAGACCAAAATAAGTACGCAGTAATAAATTCCATAATTTGATTTGGTTATTTATTGTTTGTAAACATTGCTAGGACAGCATTTATTTACAATTCTGTTGTTCATGTGCCACCCATTAGCTCATTTGATTTTAACTACAGTACTTACTGCATCACATACCTGGCCCATTCAGCTCAGTCTGGAGCGCGTTCTCTTTACCTGCCAGTATACCTTAAGTGTAGTCTTGCACTAAAGGTATACTTTTAGTGTAGTCTTGTAGTTCAATCCCACGAAGTGGTACTTTTTTGTACCGCTATGGAGATCCGTCAAAACCTATATAGTGATAGTTGTATAAAACTTTCAACGTAACTATTTTGTGTTTTGAATTAATGGATACAGCACAGGTTGATAGTAATTTAATTGACATACCAGACATGATGAGGTAAATTAGAGAATGAGCTGAGAGTGTTTTCTAGATGCACTCTAATCAAACACTGGCATGTATTCTCTCTAGGTGCTTTTTCTATCCATCTCCGTGGTATTGTATGGTTGTTTACCATTGCTTGAAACGTAATGGTTAGTATATTAAATAATCATTAAAGGCTTCAATCCCTTCGGTTTGACATCTTGAAGAAGGTTGAAGCCAATGTCTGAAGATTGTGTTTAGATTAATCACATAGATAAAATAAAACAAAGTGCGACATTAAATATAGATATACAAATCGAACAGGAAAAGTAGCATTCAAGGACGACAGTATACAGTCAATCAACCATATATACACACAGAAACAAATAACAACTTTAAAGATGAATAAAAGGCCAAATAAGACATCACAATCACAAAAAGGGTTGACAATAGGGCTACCGCCTTGGAACGGTTAGTTGCAAAAAAGTTCGCTGGGGTATTAACCAGGTTCTAGGACGCACCAAACTTCACACTAACCCTACTGTCATCATAATAAAACGGGACAGTGTATATAAAGAAATCCCCGCCATGAACTATTCTCTAACCAACAAGGCAGCATTAATAGGCAATATAAGTGAAACATAAAGATGCTCGTGTATATATAAATATAAAAAACAATAGCCTAGAATGCCACAAAGAATGTATTACTCAATGACTTGGCAGAAGCCAGAATAACAAGAGAACAAACCATTGAGGGCACGACAAGACAAGAAGACAAGATTACAGACAAACATCGAACGTCAACGTCCTTTTGGGATTTAGGTAGACGTCATCATAGGGTCCACAGCCTGTCCGGTCATCGCACAATTAAAGAGGAAAGCATAGTGGCGAACTGTAAATGGGTCCACCACCAAACCTTTTAACAAAGATAATATGAAAGTGATAATGACCAAGGATCTTACGAAGTTTGTAAATCATGTCACCGTAGAATTCGGGTTAAGGTTGAGTACCAAAAGAACGAAGGCTGGTGTTTTCCTTTTCATTTTTCTGAAACAAAAACACATATTTATATTATATGATATCACAAAGTATATGCACATTTGTTGTCATATCTTTATTAATTCATAATGATAAGTAAGACATGACAACAAGAACACTGTAAACGATTAAATGGTAACGTGCCCAGGTTGTTGCTACTTACGCCATGTTAAATAATACACCATGTATATTTGTAAGAGTTGGCAGTCTTACTGCGAGGTTTACTCTTTTTTTATTTTATCACCATGGTAATGTAAATTACTGGAAAATTCTACCATAATTATATCAGACAATGAAGACAAAACAATTAATATATGTGCCTTACACCACAGAGATTTTTCAGCAGCCAAAACTAAGTGTTGAAATATAAAAATTGATCCACAAACATTTGTTAATTAAATGTATTTACAAACCAACAGCACACCACACGTGGTTTTCTTCTGATTAATGCATCAACTTATTTAATAGGTGGTGAAGAGCAGTAAAACACAATATATGTTGCTATATTTATAACATAACAATTAGCACATGTCTAAAACATAGTAAAAGCTTGTTAGAGACAACATGAGCAAAGCTACAATAAGGTCGAATGAAAGTAATAATTTTTCAAAGGCCTCTTTTTTTTTTTTTAAAAAACACATTGTTAAGCCCGGTTTCTTGCTGAGGTCCTTGATTTATTTTTTTCTGCATAACATTCCACCAATGAGATGAAGTATCTTGGCACACAACATTGAAATATTGATTTTTTTTTCTAATTTTCGAAAAAACAACAACAAGCTTTTACCATGTTATGCTTGAGTCGAAAGCAATGTTTCTTTCAACCGCATCGGTTTTGGTTTTCGAGCGTATTTTCCACTATATATCCCGTTGATACACTGTGAGATAATTATTTTTTATTGAATTACAGCAAGAAAATAAACAATATATGGGTAAATGCCAAAATATTTAGATTTTCTTCTTCATTTTACCGTAATGCAAAATTTCCGTTGACCCGCGAATTCTGATTATGGTTATCAATTTCTCTTTAAAAGAGGAAAAAATACATAGAAAGGAGGGAAATATTGCGTTCCAAGTTGATCTGAACAAATATGAGTCGAGGAGTAATTGAAAATCACTTACCTTTATTCCAAAATCGTGCTCGAAAAACTGCCGATATTGAAATTCAATATGGCGGCCGTGATTTATGGACTAATTTATACGAATGACGTCATTATGCAAATCAGTTAGCATAGTGATGCAAGTTCAATTATACTCCTGTTGCCTGTCTCTCATTTTTGGTTTTAGTACTATAGACTGGGGCCCCCAGCCTAAAAACAATATACAAATGGCTGGGATATGGTTAAGTGAAATTTCAATCAAATGCAGATTTGCAGATTTTGTGATTCCACCACTCCGGCCGATAAAAGACTCTGGGTATTGTTTAGCCACTCATAGGATATGTTGTCTGCTTTTAAATTTAGTCTTTTGGTCGTTACTTGTGATATGCAGGATTCATAACCGCTGCTCCCAACTAAATTCCATTTTGTTTATTTCGGTCTTCGAGGCATAGTATTTTGTTAGATACTGGGACCATATGCCGCTGGACATGGGGGAGGAAAATCTCTATGTCCACCGCCATATGCATGCCATCCTCGGGATGGTTAAAATTATGTACTCTTGATTTTATGAATATTGAGTTCTGCTTAACCTGGGGCTAAAGGGCGTGAGTGGTAGCTAGCATATTTTACTAACGTTCATAAACAATCAAACAATCAAACCAAGACTGCAATATTGTGTACGTGTCGTGTTCGGCCGTTTTCAAAGGTCCATTATCATACACATTTTTTAGGCATGTGTACTGGTAACCACATAGTACATGACAGTAATTCAACACTATTGATGTGAATATAATATCAGAAAGAATACTTATATGACAGAAATTTATCCAGTGGGAGCAAGATATAACGGAAGAAATTTCTGCAATATAAGTAATATTTCTGATATTAAGCTAACATCAATTGGGTTGAATTACTGTCATGTACTATATGGTTGACATTGCTCATGACTAAAGTATGCATCTGTTTGAACATTTCACTTGACCATATCCCATCCATTATGGATCTTTTCATAAAGATGGCTGTACAATAGTACTTAACAGAATAATGACTTAACAGAATAATGACAATTCATTAGATTCTAGACAATATATGTATGTTGCACATGCTGTATTAGTACATGTAGTATACATGTAAATATAGATATAAATATCGAACAGGAAAAGCAGCATTCAAGGACGACAGTCAAACACAAACACACACAGAAACAAAGAACAAATTTAAAGATAATAAAAAGGCCAAAAAAGACATCACAAACACAAAAGGGTTTACAATAGGGCTACCGCCTTGGAACGGTCAGTGGCAAAAAAGGCAGCTGGCGGTAAGTGTAGGTGTTCAAAGAAAGGGTAGTTTTGTTTTCACTCAATCTAAAGTAGTAAGTGTTATGGTTTTTGTGCTCTGCGTATCCTTCCCATCAGTAGTTTTTAAGCTACCCTGAAGACAAGTCAGATGTTTAACAGTACATAAGCCAATAACAAATATGTTGTTTATATACTTCACATGTTTTCACTGTCCTCTATCTGGGTGTGACAATTCATTTCACTCCCAGTAGTAATTTGGAAGTAATAACCCGGACGAACGAAGGGACTAAGCGGCAAATATATGCTCCGCATTCATTTTGTTTTTCAGGGAGTTTATTTTAAACCGTTGTATAACATCTACCATTTATCGACATTTCATATCATGAAAGTTTCGAACATAAAATAGATGGACATGTCCGAAATATCATTTCAACCATGACATAATCATATGCACTTTAACTTGTCCTATAAAACCTATTATTGTATTATTGTAATAATTGGGAACATTTTATTTAATGCTTGGCATCTATCTTTATTAAAAAGAAGATTCATACGTTAACAATCCATATATAAGTACATATGTGCATGCTTTAATGTTCTACGGTCATGTTTTGTTTCATGAACATGTTTATGTCTATTTAAATCGAAATCAATACACAACAATATATATTTACAATGCACACATTGCAATATCTGTGAAAAGCGAGAATACAAATTTATTTGACGACGTAGAAAACTTTGAACAGGTATATTAATTCACAAGTTAATGTATTTATCAATTATCTGACAAGAGTTGTGCAGCTATACAATTCAGATTTACCTCATTTCCCCGTGCAGTCACGAAGTGAGAAAGGTAATATCTACGTCATGCAAATAATACTTATTTTGGCATACAAATTGTAGACTATGTAGTATTTAATACACTTTTAAAATAGTATTAGTGTATATAACCGCTGATACACTCGATTGATTTTAAGTTGTCATATTATAAATTTCTTATACTCAAATGTGTGTACCAATTTAAAATTATGCAATTCATTTTTGTATGTAAAATTACTACTGAGTTTAATCCCATAGCAATTCCATAAAAGCAAGAAGTAGTTAGTCGAAATGCCAAAACACAGTCTCAGATTATACATTATTAAACTTAATATAATTAATTACTGTAATATCATCATACCACCAACCTCAGCTTTAAACTGTTTTTATTTTTAAGTATAACACGACGATGACCATGTATAAATGTGTCACAAAAGTAGAGCGTATTAGTCGTACACAGCTCTTGTAAGCAACTGTCAGTCACACGATAATACATTGTTCAGTTGAAACCAATTAACAATGTCCATGATATATACAGGTAACACGGAAAAGTGTGCAGATTTAAAAGCCTGCCCGAGGGCGTCCGGAAGGGCCGTTTAATAAGTTTAGTTTTGTGCTAATGCATTTAAGAGTAATCATGGTAATAGGTATATCTCTCTAAAAGGCAAACTTGTGTAAGGGTCCTGCGGATATTAGCCACGTGTATCACGGAATGAATGTGGGAAATAATGTTTTGGGCGGAACGTCGGTTATAAAATGCATTGTTTTCAAGTCCTGGCCGGGATTGATTGAAAGTTACTTTGATTGAGCAGAGGTTGGAACCGGCGAAATTCACAGGCAATACGTGGTCAGTATTTATTTTATGAACTTTTATCGTACATTTGTATTCAGCGGGCGGCGCCATCTTCGTTGGCGATGTACGACATCCGGTTAGCTTTTTTGTTTCTCAAACATTAAATTGAAACTAGCATATGATATCGAAGTTACTTTATTAGATGTAATTATTGTAACTGATCATTTATTGTAAAACAATAATAATTTGATAACGTGGTATAATAAGTGCATTAGTTGACGTTGGCGTATAACTCAGTGATTGAAATACACGATTGAATTGATAATGTTGTATATTAGGTGCATTAGTTAACAATGTGATGAGTGACTAATATAAATGTTCGACGCGTATACATGGCGTTGTAGAATATGCATCCATTCTACTAATCATAATTAGAGAGTGGTTTGCATATATTTATTAGATAATGATTTGTTGGTGTAATGATAATTATATAAGATTAATGTGTTTATGAACCGACATCTAAAACGTATGTATTATTACAGCCTAACCCGTCAGGTGCAGATAAACCGTCCGGTGTAGATAAGTCTCCCGGAGTGGAGCTAAGCCTTGAGGGTGTGTAAGCCCTTTAGGTGATTCGACATTAGAATCAACATACGAGGGTCATTCAATAAGTTCTGTCACTAACGCGTTTTAACAATTATTTGCTCGTTGTGAGTGTCGATGTTTGGTATCAAATGTAAGAAAGTTTCAATACCATTCCATTGATGGTAAAATGAATGCTGTATCTTTTGTGTGACAAAAGTTATGGAACATTTAATATACATTACTTATACATACTGAGGCATTTTCGTCCTGAGTTTTTTTCAGGTGTGTTAACTGTTACTTATTTAAATGCCTGTTTCTTTTTAAGTACTTGTCGAAGACCTTTGAAATTTCTCATACATTACCAGTTATTACAGTGCATTACAAGATTCAGAATTTAAGCATGGTAGATGAAAAGGCATTGTCTTAAAAATTAACATTTTAAGCTAACTTGTAAAATTAATTTAATGTGGTATATTCATCCTAACGTTATGCCTCTGTATATGTACAGTAGCAGGTGGGTGTTGTGTCTTCATTCAGTCGCAGTAAGTGTATGTTATTCAGAGTGACAAGTTGTTTTAGAAAACTATGTTGTAGATTATTGATAGTAACGTTGGTATACCAGGTGGTGAAACAATTGACTCTGAACCGGTACTCGAACCCAAGGTCTCTGAGGACTTCTTTTCTAAAAATTGTGAAAATTCCTAGCCTGGACTTTTGTGAAAAAGGTGTGATAACTGTCTAATTTTTTGTAAAAAAAAAATGTGTGGCAATATTAATTGTTAACACGTGATTAAACTCAAACCTCAGTGCATACGTACTTTGTTAAAACAAATATACAATTCGTCAGCATAATATGATGTATATGTATCATGAAACAATATTGAGAAAGGAAGCGTGTTGGAGGGAAATGTTTACAAACTTTGTTTTTGTTTTTAATTGTAAAGTAACCGAATGTCGGCACTCCATGTGCATATTATGTCTGTGTTAATCAGTGATACAAACAACTCACAAACCCTTCTTCGGAAATGAGGCTGCCATGATATGAAATTAAAATTGATTGTGTTCAGTATCAGTAGAAAGAAATAGAAATAAAGAACTCATTCTTCATTATACCTACTACACAGTTATAATGGCTATACTTGCCATATATTTTTAGCATCTCGTTCTGTATACCCTAGTATAGCAAGAAACCAGGACAGATACTCATTATGTGATAATAGCAGCCAGCATTTGTTACCAAACCATAAAGGAAGTGGGACATAGTCATGACATCTTGCTATCAAATGAAACTATCCATCTCGCAACTGTGTATTTAAGTTCTGCATTTGCGATTGGATAGTGATTTGGGATAAGCATGCTATTGCTACAATGTATTTCATCACTTACATCTGCCCATGGATTTCCTATCACATAGAAGACAGAACAGACTTACATGACAATTGTAAGTATTACCTAAAGTCTAACCTACAAACACATCTTATGTTGGGGCCTTCTTAGATCAAGTTAACTGCTTAAACATAAAATAACTGATCCTAATGCTCAAGAGAGCGAACCTAAAACTTTTTATGCAAAAATGAAAAAAAAAAAAAGTGAAACATAATCATGATAATAGCATTCTATATGTTCTGTAATCCCCTGAGCACTGGTGGTATAACTATGTTTAAAGTGTCCTAAACTGACGACATCACCGAGAAACTTTATGTTGTATCATCAACTTTTATCATTTATGAGTTGTATGTGATAAATAGAATCTCACAATATCTTGCTTAATCAAAAAGGAAAACAAATGCCTAATTACCTACCCTATGGTTTTTAGAGCATGCAATAGGAAACACAGTGCACCTTTTTTTCCTTTTGGCCTAAGATAGCAAGTTTCATACTAACAGACATACACTTCAGTGTCATTGTCTTAAAGGGACACACGGCAATCTTGAAGTGTTTATCAGTTAGCGTCTGACATAAATTTAAATAACATTTTGAGTTTTAATTTGTTCTTATTATTCGACCAAAGGTTTACATATAATATTGGTGCAATATAAATAATAGTTAGTAATATGCAAAAACAAAGTCAATTTGATTATTATAAATGAGTGAACAATTGTATGTATGTTACATTTGTAGAAAAACTAAAGGGACGCCAGGAGATTTTATATAAACAAAAAAAAAAGATTACTATATGTCTCTTTAAATTTATAATTGGGATTATCCAACGACTTGACTGTCTACAGATGTGAACTATGCAAAGGATAAATTATATATTTCTTCTTTGTTTTCACTGTGATACAGCTCTTTTGTAGATGACATCGTCTTTGCTCTTTATCTAAATCCGTTTTCACAGCAGTACAGATGATATATTATTTGTGTAGTCACATGTAAATGATGTTTGTGTAGTTATCCAATGCTGGTTGTAAATGCCTGACATAATAATGTTAAGTCAGTCATAGAAAACTATTAAATATATACATTGGATAAAGACACATGCTCTTCTTGAGGAGAATGTTATTCTGTAGTGACATCTTATCTTTGTTCATATGATGGCCATTCCAAATACCCAATTATGGTACATTAGAATAGATTATAGATGCTGGTTCCAACATCCTATACCAGTTGCATGAATATTCCACTCGTTCGATCGCCATTGTGAGTGAATATGTCCAACGAATTCTATATAATTCAGTAAATGAATAAAATAACTCTGTCGAACTCAATTATTTATTTAATTTCTTCAAGTTCTGTACTGAATGTCGATCCGTGTTTTTTGTTTGTTTGAATCTGCACTATATGATGGTGTTATCTACAAATTTGTTCATCAGAATTTGTAGTTGAAGCTTTATGTTGTAACTGATTTTACCTCAATAACAAAACGATATGAGAACATGAATTTATATATAAGTTTTCATCGAAAGCATGTAAGATCCTGTCCCGATTTTATTTGACATAAAATTATAATTGTTCACCACATTTCTTGACTAAATATTGTTTAAACCAAATATATTTGTTGGGGCTGGAAAGGTTCCCAGCTTCCTATGTATCCTTCCTGTCTCTCTGGGGCAGCTCTTTATACATGTAACCTTGGTGTTGATGAGTCGTTAAACACCATTCAATTCATCAACTGATATTAGGGTACACATGCACCTCTAACATTAGCAAATATAGTCATACATGCATTTATATAATATTTTCATAAAAAGAACAAAGAATTATTTTTATCAGTTATGAAATAAATGCAAATGTCTGCAAATACTCATTTTCTTTGTCAGTCCATTCTGAACCGAGAAACTTAAACGTATCAAAATAAAAAAAATAGTTATCCGTTGTCCTGGAAACAAAATGCAATGAACAATGCGACCTGTATATCCAGGTCAGTAGAGTTCACAAAAAATCAGGGTTTACACGGTTGGCTACTCTGCCAATTAATTCTTCCAAACACCCTTTTGTAGTACAAATGGACTTACCGGTATAGCAAAATCTATTTTAATTTCAAATGGAAGCTTATGTGACTTGAGAATCACTATGAGGCGTACCATTAAACTGTTTATAAGTGTAATTTCAGTAAAGTGTAAAATATGTAAATTGTCCTACATGTATAAGGGTAACCTGCATTTTATCCCCCACCCACACCCACATGCAGTCGTTGTTGGTTTGATAAGATAAACGCCATATCATAACACAATGATCATACAGTCCGTTTTAAAACATGTGTCCATAATGAAATTCATCAAAAATCAAAATTGGCATAGCAGAATAAATCCAATACGGTCAATGTTTACCTTTTCAACAGTATTTCTGCATGGGCAACATCTTGCATTTTCGGTATGGAAATAGCCATTCAACGGTGAATACCTACAGTTTAGTCTTGTACCTTTCCCTTACTTCCCTCGTTACTCTCTCGTCTTTCTACTAATATGCACTCAATCAATTTTGAGTATCATGCCTTATTGGCAGCCTCATTTCCATGGTGGAGTTTATTTATTATGATATTTTGTATGGCTGACTACCACAGCAGTTCAGAGATATTCAGAGTTATCAAAGGATATTGCTCCCCACCCAACAACCACTCCCCCCACCCACACCCCCTGCACACAGGACCAACGGCTGTACATCCCCTCCAAATGATTGCATACTTTCACAGTAACTTGCCCGGGTAAGATAATACGGGAGTGCGTTTGATGTACGTTGGATGTGGCCCCACTGCGGATAAAAAATTGAACCCATGACTTCTAGGACGACAGTCAAGTATGCTATCCACGCAAACACCTCAACTCCATGTAAAAAGTAAATTTATTTGTTATTTAACCTTTGGTTTGGTGCGTCCTAGAACCGGTTTAAACCCACAGTGGCATGTGTTGCCACTGACCGTTCCAAGGCGGTAGCCCTATTGTCAACTATTTTGTGTTTGTGATGTCGTTTGCATTTTTGATTACTTTTGGTAAATCGATATCTTGAGATATGGAGTTATTATTCCCAAATCATCCCCGATTTGATTTTTTTTATACGAATTTTTTAACACAAAGAAAATAACAATAGAACTGTTCAATACTTTTAAATCGAGCATAAAACATGCAAAAATAGAGCGGTTTTTACGCCGATAATTTCATTTCAGTCAATTTTGAAAGGCTATCGTGACTATATATCAAGCTAATGCCATGTATTCTGTCAACAAGGTGTTTCAGCAACTTATCTGTTGCCCGTATCCATGCTTTAAAATAGCAAGCGCGCCTTTAAAATCAACTTTCTTTTCGTAGAACATAGTGGCTCAAAGCGTCAAGGGGTTTTCTCAACGTTATTATTATATTACAGTATGACGTAATGTACCTAAGGGAAGTAACTCCTTACTAATAGTAAAAATGACTAGGCGGTAACGCCCACAACAATAACTGTTCGATACTGTCGTTTTCTTTCTATTTTCTGGGATATACAGTAACGTTTTATAAACTTAGTTTTTTTATGTTTTTTTTAAATTATTATTATGTTTTCAGTTATGTATGAAATCTTAGATCAGTAGCGTAGTAAGATATCCGTTATACTATAACAAAAAGTCGTTAACAAATTACTGCGAGGGATCGCAAACGAACGAATACTGCCATGGATTAATATATATATTCAAGCTGCTATCATATTCTTTTTATTTCTCGCTATTTTCTGGGATATGTTTTATAAAGTTAGGCTAATTTAAACTATGTGAGGTTATTATCAGTAAGATACAGGCATGTTTATAACGGAACTGTGCTTATAAATCAGCTGCAGTCGAAAGAAATGTTGAAACATAAGGAGATTTAGTGTGGCGGGCCTTGGTTTAAGAGTTCATGTTTAACGGCGCACCAGTTCAAAAACAAAAGCGTATCGCGCCAACGGGAATGAGCATTTAAGGCTCAACTCCTCCTTAATCCCCACCCCGACTCTCCGGCAACTTGCCCCACTTAATTTACTCGAGAAATAAAAAGGTGCATACTGGGCATAGAATCTGCAGACATTAATTAAGGAGAGTCGCTGCACATCCTATTGAAAAACTGAATTTATTGTAAGGGAGTCACACGCTTTCTCTCACCACAGAACGAATACTGCCATGGATTAATATATATATTCAAGCTGCTATCATATTCTTTTTATTTCTCGCTATTTTCTGGGATATGTTTTATAAAGTTAGGCTAATTTAAACTATGTGAGGTTATTATCAGTAAGATACAGGCATGTTTATAACGGAACTGTGCTTATAAATCAGCTGCAGTCGAAAGAAATGTTGAAACATAAGGAGATTTAGTGTGGCGGGCCTTGGTTTAAGAGTTCATGTTTAACGGCGCACCAGTTCAAAAACAAAAGCGTATCGCGCCAACGGGAATGAGCATTTAAGGCTCAACTCCTCCTTAATCCCCACCCCGACTCTCCGGCAACTTGCCCCACTTAATTTACTCGAGAAATAAAAAGGTGCATACTGGGCATAGAATCTGCAGACATTAATTAAGGAGAGTCGCTGCACATCCTATTGAAAAACTGAATTTATTGTAAGGGAGTCACACGCTTTCTCTCACCACAGAAACAACACACAACCTAAAAGAATGTGATGCGTGGAACGACTGACCCCTCCCCAAAAAACATCCAAAATGAAATTACCTATTTCCAGTTACCAATTAGATATGAAAATAGTACTTGTAATGCATTAAGTCAGTCTCCTTCCCCCTCCTCCTAAGACCACCCCAACCTTTTTTTTGGAGGGTGGAAGGTGGGGGGGTTGGGGTGGGGGAAAGGTTGTAGATTGGTGGTGGGTTACCACACTCACACTAAAAAACAAAACATGTCGACCCCGTCATGTTTTTCGGTTGCATCCCCACCCCATCAAATGCCCCTCGGGGTCTCCATTCCAATTCTTAAAACCCATGAGTTCCCATCTATTCATAAAAAAACGTTTGAGCAATGATTTTCCGTACGCCACATAACATCTTAAGGAGGTTGGCTGGGAAAGGACGTAGTGATGAGATTTCTTTAAATTCATATTTAAAGCTTCTTTGGTATAATTTAAATTCAAAATTATCAAAAAAAGGCTAGGTCACCACACGTTTTTTCCCACTAGACGTCATTGAAGAAGGCACATATTTTTAACTTCATTGAACATTTTCACAATTGTTTTCATAACATTACGTTTATTAAAAAAACACAATTAATTTTCGATTGCATATTAACATATCTTTCAAATCATACAAAAACAATTGTAATCTTCATTCGTCTTTTTGTTTTTACCGAAAAAATAATTCAAGATAAAAAATTATGTTCTAATGATCAACTTTTTTTAAAACTTGTATATGTCAAGGTCCTATGCCATTTCTTTCAAAACAAGTAAGACAATATATAGGTCACCAAGCTTCTAATGATTTTTTATTAAAAGTTCTTTAAATTACACCCATTTTGAAGTTATTTTAAAATTTTCAATGTAAAATACTGTACACACGATATTGACATGGAGATTGAAAATAAAATTAGCTCAGTATCTACTTTAATATATGTATTCCACTACTGAAAAACAAAAATCTGATTTATTTTATAGCTAAAGGATCAATTCTACTCAGAGCTACCCATACCCCCTATTTTGTATAGAAAAAAAACGATCACAAATGACGGAAAAATATGAAGAAAAGAAATTGCTTAAAATTTGGTAAGTTACCATCTTAAATCCTACATTATATCCATATATACTAGAATGGAAAACAATTAAACAATTCTGTTGTCAAATAAAACGTTTAGATTTGAAGATGTCAAAACTTGCCCAGACAACATCCTTAAAAGGTGTCAATATACATGTGTTTTTTACCAGTCTCTCACCGCTGCGGGTTCGAATCCCAATGGAAGCTCGACTTTTAAGTGCGAAAGTGTCGATTCTGACGGGAGGTGTACAGTACAGGTTCTACCGCTAGAATAGTTGGTGGTCTGCCACTACCACCAAAAAATCGACTTTCATATATAACGTTACATGTGTTGAAAATGACGTAAAACACCATACAAAAAAACAACCAAACCAGACAAGATTTTAAGAAAAGAGAGCCCTCGCCACCCACCAATCCACGCAATGTTCGGGTATGTGACCCCGTGGTTATTATTAGGCCTGTGTATAGTAGCAATCAACTTTTTAAAGACAATATGATAGCCACAATGGTAGTTGTTTCAAACAAACGATACATGTGTTCCAGCTAGTAAATAATGAAGGTTATTTAGACCTGCTCCCAGATTTACTGGGGATACATACATCCACATTCCTTTGTTCGAGATTATATATTTTTTAAACAGGTAGTGCGTGTCAAAAATACATCTGTTTCTCCGACCGACACTATATTTAAGGCTCCCACCCTAAACTGTTTGAACTTCCACACCGCCCACCACCTCGGATTTTTTCTTTAAGTGTTTTTTAGAAGTTTTATAGAGGACCGACCACCCATATTATGTCATAATAGTAATAAGGATCAATAAAAAATATCATACATACCTACCCATTTTTTAAGAGAAGAAGTTTTTTGTTGTCATAATCAAACCTAACTTTTGATTTAGTACATACATACAAAGTAAAATGTTTTATTTCAAGCAGAATGCAGTTGCTGTCGTACTGCGTTCAACCATTATTTATGTGTTGCTCGTTAATAAGCGTAAAGTAGGTTCCCGGATTCAACTGTATACGTAAAATGTTTTCCCCGGTAAATATACAATAATGGTTGGTGTATTATGTTTGTCAACGCAATTCTTTTGTGATTTATAAGCTAACCGTTACGGACATTGTCCCTTTCAATACCCAGCGTCATGCTTCACAGCGTCTTACTGAAACGCGACATACACAATGAAACTGTCGAACATTTTTTGTAGGCCGAAATCTGACTGACTACTCGTAAGGTCAATCTGACGTGACCTGCAATAGAGAGTGGTCAGATCCTTAGTAGCGAACAGTATGGTAGCGTGATAAAGGGTCTGGTTTTAATGAGATTGTCAAAACTCCATCCAGAATTTCAGGTCATATATATTGTATATGTGCCGATTACCAGTAGTTTTATTTTCGGGTTCTTAAATATCGGTGATGAATAGGATTGAATATACGTAAACTGATTTAGGGGTTGACTTTAAATTCGATGCTCCAGTATGGGGGTTTGGTCTGACTGGTTAAAGCCGTTTATATTGTGTCTATCGTTGGGTTCTCGAAATAGGTCATACATGTACGAGTATATCAGAACTCGTCGTCAATAGGTTAAGGAAAGGTGTACATATGTTGTTAAAATTGCCTGTTGATGGCGGGATAGGGACTTCAAATATTAAACGTTTTATAAAAAATTGCATAACTCAGCATTAAATAATTGGCAAGAAATAACATCGGTTTCATAAACAATATGGACAATATTTGGCCATGTTAGGAGCTAGGTTTGGTGGCATTTTTTTTTAAAAATAGGCACAGCTCTGCCGAAATGCTATTCAGAGTTATTGGACATTTAACGAGTTGTCAATGGCATTTGAGAAAAGTTTCATGAACGTAGTTTAATATTTTGCTAAGTTGTGAGCTCGGTTAGGTTGCTGGTTACAGTTTTATGATCAGACAATCTGTAGAACCGATGGATGCTCTCCGAAATGTATAATCATCATATGGCATTGTTTCACCCATGATCCTTGGGCTCTGCACTTCCTCCAACTGCCTTTAATCATTGTGAAGTTTCTTTTCACTCCCATTAATAATTTTTGAGTAATGCTCTGGACTAGAACTATAATATTTCAAAGGGCAATACTTCTACGTTAAACGAAGACACAGTTACAATTATTGCACTCTTCACTTCCTCTCATTGCCCTTTATCATTGTGTGAAGTTTCATTACAGTT
Organism: Cyrtodaria siliqua; assembly: GCA_037043455.1. Lineage (NCBI taxonomy): Eukaryota > Metazoa > Mollusca > Bivalvia > Adapedonta > Hiatellidae > Cyrtodaria > Cyrtodaria siliqua. Next base: position 153,871 of record JAWPHD010004223.1, read on the forward strand.
CCATAAGTAGTTGTAAGTTTAAAATGACAAAGGGCAATAATTAATTTGATTCTTGCATTCTATTATTGAGTGATAGAAGCTCTACTGGCAGGTTCTGACAGCTAGATCAGCATTCCTTTGAAGTTTCTGTAAATCTGTCAAGTAGTTTCAGAGAAGTCATTACGAGTTTTTATATATCTCTATGTAAACAAAGATGGCCGCTGGCAACCATATTTAATGTTGAATCAAGATATTGTTCAACAAGGACCAACATCATGTCATGCTGAAAAATTCCCATATCAATATCACTTATAGTAGTCGTTACAAACTTTTTTAGCCATGGCGGCCATCTTGAACTTTCAGCCGACCTGATATTTTCCTAGGACAAACTAGACATCGAGAGCAACATTCCTGTAAAGTGTCATGAAAATCCGTCAAGTAGTTTCAGAGGAGTAGTCGCTACAAATGTTTACTATATAACTCTATGTAAACAAAGATGGCCCTGGCAGCCATGTTTGTCATCAAAACGAGTTTCGACAAGGACCAACATCATGTCATGCTGATCCTTTCAGAGAAAGTCCCATATCAATATTACTTATAGTTTTGAAGAAGTAGTCGCTAAAACATGTTTTAACTTTGGCGGCCATCTTGGATTTCACATCAACATTAATTTTTTCTATGATCAACTAGACTTCATGGGCAATATTTCTGTAAAATTTTATGAAAATCCATCTAGTAGTTTCAGAGGAGTAGTGCTACAAAAAAAGTTTACGGACAGACGGACAGCGCACCACGGCATAAGCTCTGCTGATCTTTGATCAGTAGAGCTAAAAATGAGACGGATGAAAAAAGCGGCAACTATATGCTTCCACAAAAATTTCGGGGAGCATAAAAAGGGGAACAACTCTGCCAAAATAAGTCAGTTATTGGACATATGCAGTGACATTCCTTGGGGTAACATGAACATATTTGTGAAGTTTCAAGAACTACTTCTCAAATTATGAGTTGTTAGGTTGCAAGTTTAAGTTTTATGAAAAGGGGCATTACTCTGCCAAAATGAAACACTATTTATTTGACATTTGTTATGACCTTCCTTGTGGTGAGATGAAAATATTTGTGAAGTAACATTAACATCGGTCGAAGACTTTTCAAGTAATGGCCAGTTGAGCTTGGTTAGGTCGCAGGTTAAAGTTTTATGAAAAGGGATATAACTCTGCTTATATGAAAGTCAGAGTTATTGGACATGCGTAACGACATTCTTCGAGATAAGCTGAGGAAGGATATGTGTGAAGTTTCATGAACATAGATCACATACTTTTAAAGTTATGGGCAAATTTAGGTTGGAGGTTAAAGTGCCATGGACGATCGACAAAATGATCCGTGTCTGCAATGCTACGCAAAAGGGCATAACTGTGCCAAAATAAAAAGAGTTATTTATCGATATTGAATAGTGTGAAGTTTCATATCAACATGTGCAGTGGTTAAAACCGATATTAGGCTACTGAAGTGGGGAAAAAACGGGGGCAAATTATGTTGCAGTCAAATGTTACTTGAGCGTGGCATGTTATTTATGGATACTGAAAACAGGTGTAGTTTCATTTTAATTGATATTTTTCTGACCAAAGTGATTTTTACTTAGAACAAACTAGACATCAAGAGCAGTATTCCTGTTAAGTTTCATGAAAATCCATCAAGTGGTTTCAGAGTAGTGTTTGCCCAGGTTTTACTATATAAATTGTATTTTTATAACCTATCTAAAGTTGCTGCGGCCATCATAAATTTCAGATCAACCTGATTTTACTCAGCACAAACTAAACATCAAGAGCAACATTTCGGTGAAGTTTCATGAACACCCATCAAATGGTTTCAGGAGTAGTTGCCACAATAAAAGTTTTTGGACAGACGACTGACGCCGCACCATGGCTTAAGCTCTGCTGATCTCTGATCTTTTCACTATAATCTAAAGAAATGTTTGTTTGATTGTATTTTATTTAACTTCATTCAATGTACATTTAAACAGCACTGGTCCTCTGTATCTTTCAGCATAGACTGGCAACTCTGGATTGGACATCGGTCCTGAAAAAGTAATTGTCTCATTGTTAATGGGACACCAATGTGTAATATCCTTGATGGAATATGAAACTTTTTTGTTTTAGCTTCAAATTAAATTAAAGAGCGTTTTACTTTATCATCAGTCAGTGCCGTAGCTGCCTATAGGCACGTGTCTACACATTGTCCCCAGAAAACAATACAAATGTCAAAATTCCAATAAAAACTGAGGGGGGTAGAGGGTGGAGAGGTATGGTCAGTTCATACCAATTTGTACTCGCGGTCTTTTCATAAAATAAAAGTCTGTTTTCGCTCGTTGTCTTTCGGAATCAAGCCACCTTGATTGTGAAAAATTTCGAAAGATTTTCAGAAAGCAATAATTCATATTAATATGTTATTGTGTTCTGTTCCGATGTTTTTGTTGCGAAATTGCAGATTAACAAAGCTTGAAATCGCAGGTTAAAAACATTGTTTGCTGCTTAAAATACAGTCAAGTCAGAATGCAGGATTTGGCTTCCTTTTAAAAACAAAAATCCCGGAGATGGGGGGTGGCATGTACCCGGACCCCCTACACCTTGTGCCTACACACTGATTTAGGCACAGCTACACCCTGTCAGTTGATACTTTCAAGTCACACATTTATTTTTCAAAGAAAAAGAAAACAATAACAAAACTATTGATGATCACTATGTGGCTGCTGTTAACATTCATTTATCACAACTTATGAAGTTGGAGTGGAATATAACACCATTCTATATTTTCAATATACAACTAGTTAATATACAACTAGTTATATATCTATGCAAATAAGCATAGTACGCGCTGTATTTGTTTTCTTCAATAATTACTCTGATCCAATTCCCACGGTTGATGTCGGTTTCGCGTGTTAAAGCGACAGGCAACATGCAATAAAAGTCCATATGTGAGTTATGTGATAAATAGAATCTAACAGTCGTTCTCATTCATTACTGAAATTATTAAACTCGTTAGCAAAAATTATATAATGCTCGGCAAGAGCCTCGCATTATATTATTTTGCCAACTCGTTTAATAAATTCAATAATGAACAAGTACTCAATTTATTTACTTATTTATTTGTCTGCATTCTTCATAATGATGTTTATACCATTTTTTTTATTGCAAGGTGCAACATCGTGGGATATCCAAGATGTAATATAAGAATTTTTTAACCCTAGAAAACAGCCATAGATTTCTTGATACTTTCTTAGACATGTAATCTATATGGGCAGACCAAGTCAGATTGTTGTCTACCAAACTCCGAGAATCTTATCTTGCTTTATATTAGTAAGAAGATCATAATTTAACTTTAAATTGAGTTTTTTATTTTTAAGAGATGATTTGTTATACGCATTACTTTTGTTTTATCAGTATTTATTATCATACCATTTTCTTTACACTACACTGAAAGCTCTTGAAGGGCCTATTCTAACTTATGCTCAATAGAGGTTAGATCCTTATCTATTAAAAACAATGTGGTATCGTCTGCATATAGATCCGTATTTACCATATTTGTATAAAGGGGTAAATCATTTATGAACATAATAAATAAAAGAGGCCCTAAAATAGAACCTTGTGGAACACCATTAATTATGGTTTCAACATCTGAATATTGGTTACAGATACCTTTTGTTTGTGCTTTAGAATATAAGATGTGAACCAATAAATTGATTTTTTGGATAATTTGTACAATGCCAGCTTTTTCAGAAGTAAAGAATGATTAACAAGATCAAAAGCCTTCTTAAAATCAACCATGACAACTCCAATTAAAATCAACCATGACAACTCCAATTAAAATCAAGCATGACAACTCCAATTAACGATCCATTGTTTATAGTGTAGCAATTATGCTAGGACCAGTCCAGGCATATACGTCACTTCCGGTTTGTAGCCTGGAATTCATTACAAATCCAGAGCTCATACAACGCAGACGTTAACCGAATACAGTGGAAAACCTCCATCTGACTGTGTCTGACTTCTGATTATGTGAGTTACCATTTGTAATCACTGTATAATATGTATATCTAGGGCAAGATTGCTTTAATGGCGTTGTCGGCAATAAAGTACCTAGATGCACATATTGGGAAAATCCCACTTGTGGAATTCACATCGACAGCAAAGTTATGCTCGATGCAGAATTTCGGTCTGTTGCCGATTAATTCGGTAGACAACTGTTGTAAACAACTGTTGTATGTCATTTTATGACATTTTATGTCCGTTAGCACTCTAAAAGAGAAAAAACTGTCGGTTTTTATCTTTTATTGTGTTGCGGAAAACGCAATTTGGCGGGAAGGCAGCCATACCATATCCGGCTTGCTCAACTTGGAAGCATGCGCAGTGATATGTATTTGAGACCACGAGGCATTGCAAATTGTAAACATCCGTTTTGCAAACCGGAACATCAAAATCGAAATAAAAACATCGATTAATCAAAGGAAAAACATATAATTTAATGCATAGAAATCTTTAGAGTTCAAAATTATTATATGATAAACTTTAAAAGAAATATTCAAACTCTAAAATAAAATTATCATTATTATTTTTTTTATTACAGAGCACTTTACTCTTGCATTGCTCTTAAAGGGATATATTCACTTCAAGAATATTTAATTTTTTTTAAAGCGACGCTTACTCGCTCACACTAAACGAAAGAGATTGTCGGTTTCTTCTCTTTTGGTGTGTTGCGGTAAGTAAACTTTTTTAAAGGTGATATATTCTTTAGAAAGGGTACATAGTATTCAAGAATATTTTTTTTAAAGGGATACTTACTCGCTCACACTTAACGAAAGAGATTGTCGGTTTCTTCTCTTTTGGTGTGTTGGTGTAAGTAAACTGTTTTAAAGGTGATATATTCTTTAGAAATAGTACATAGTATTCAAGATTTAATTTCGCTCACACTAAATCAAAGAAATTGTCGGTTTCTTCTCTTTTATTGTGTGCGGTAAGGAATATATTATTTTTTTATTAAAAGAGAATATATATATTTTTTTTTAAAGGGATATATACACTTGAAAATATTTTTTATCTTTTATTGTGTTGTGGTAATTATTATGATTTTTTTTTTAGGAATATTAAAGGGAAACTTACAACTTACTTCGGTGTTCAAAGGGAAAGTTAAAGTTATTATTTTTTTTAATGAAACACTTACAACTTAGGTGTTTAGAGGGAGATATTATATACATTTCATAATTATTTTTTTTTATTAAAGGGACACATGCCAATTTTTTTTTTGAAAGGGACATTTACCAACATTTTTTATAATAATTCTTCCATTAGACTTAATAGTTAAAAGTTAAAAGGGGGAGGAGTGTGGTGATATTGAGTACCGGTGGCCCGGGTAGCTCAGTTGGTACAGCACTCGCCCTGTAAGCGAGGGGTCCTGGGTTCGAGTCTGGGTTTATTACATTGAAAAGGGTAGAAGTCTCTGATGGTTCTAAGGAAAGCGCAGGACCACAAAGAGTACATTAGAATCAAACCATTCTAGTGTCATACCACAGGATGGTGGGGTAATGAAACGAGACCAACATCCTAGTGTGGTACCACAGGATCACAGACGAGCATCCTAGTTTGGCACCACAGATTTACAGACAGGAATCCTAGTGTGGCATCACAGGATATACAAAGGTCCAGATGGAGATCCCGAAGGATGAAGAATGGAAGCGTGTGGTGTCAAAGGGGGAGAAGGATATCCGGTCTTCAACCTCCAGAGGGATTCTAGTGCCTGCGGTACAGTTAGCAAGGGACCTAGGAATGATCAGGGGCATCTCCACAGATTCCTACTTGCAGCTGGCCAAAGGGCAATATGGTCTGGCCGTAGAGAGGAAGTATGTGCCATGGATACGAGATGTCCAATGGGCATGTGAGATATTTCTTAGCCGGAAGGAAATAAAGGACAATTTTCCTATTCCAAAGGACATCGGCCAACCCAAGCAGCGGTCAACCAAACAGCGAGTTGCTAAATCAGCGATCGTCGCTAGACCCAAGGAGGCTGATGCGAAAGTCATCGGTCAACCAAAACAACGGTAAGTGCTACAGCGAGTCGCTAAATCAGCGACCGTCGCTAAATCAGCGACCATCACTAGACCAAAGGATGCCGAGGCTGACGCCAATCCAACCGGTGATGTATCTGAGATGGAAATAGATATCCGGATACCACAAACAAGGGAAGGGTACAGCGTTTCACCTGCTCGAGCAAAACCGATCACGATTTCACGGGCATGTGAGACCTCTCCCACCCTCCTTCGAGATTATCTGTTGCCCAGGGAGGCATCTATATCAAAGAAGAAGATGTCCATCATACCAAGAGCTGAGACTGGTCTAAGATCTGTAAGCCCGAGACTGAAGACAGGACCAACTCCCTTGGTGGTGGATTTCAGAATATCACGGCCAGCCGTTCAGGAGGAAAAAGGGCGATCATTAAGCCACAAACGGTATGAGACGCGGGTGTTCTACAAGGACTACCAGGGATCTTTGAGTCCACCTAGGGACCGGAGAAGCCCATCCAGGGAACACCAGGAACGCCGAAAAAGTCGACAAGATTCCTACAACAAGGATCACCGGGGATCTTCGAGTCCACCTATGGACCGGAGAAACCCTTCCAGGAAATCTAAGGAACACCAGGAACGCCAAAAAGATTTGCGTCCTCATTCGGACCGGAGAGTTTCGCGTTCGCCACGGAGGGCATTGAGATACTACTCACCGGTGTGTGAACGACGAAGAAGTTCGCGTTCATCCCGGAGAAGTCCATCCAGGCAACATAGACGACGCCATAGAGATTCGAGTTCCCCTTTGGACCGGAGGTATGCCCAACAGGTTCACCGAATTTCACGACGCCAATCACATTCGCACCGGGATCACAGAGGTACGCATTCTTCTAGGAGATCTCCAGTAGACCCTGGTAGAAGGCGATCTCTGGATGATCCCATAGACAAGGATCGAAGAGCTCCACTCAAGAGGGTACAAGATTCCCCCCTACCAACTGAACCAGCCAAGAAGATTAAAAGATCTTGCTGTCCTTTAGAGGATTGTAGAGTTTATGCCCGCAGAGTGAAACGACATGTTTACTCTAGACACATACCGGTAGTGTTTCACGATTTCGAGACCCCGGAAATGCTGAGTAGTAGTTCGTTTCAGGAGCGCCGTCTATTAGGACTCGAACTCTTGGCCACCATGGTCCTTGGTGCTGATGGAACTCCAGAGAGACTGATAAGGTTTGTCGAGACGAACCTGTGGATTGACCCGCTAGCTACTATAACCCCCGAGACCGGGAGTGCGATGCTAAGCTTGTGTCAAGCCGCAGGGTGGATTGTTCCAGGGAGATTTACCCTGAATCCTGTCAACTCGCCAGCCGTGCTCATCCATTGGAGACCATTGTCATTCCTTATGAGTCGTCTCACATGACCGGACTCTAGACTAATGTGGGAGCATTTTGGACCGGATGTTGAACCAGTTCAAACAACTGCGTCTCAATCTGTTCCTGGGTTCAGCAAGTCCCGAAGGAATCGACCTAATCCCATCAGACGGGCCAAGGCCAAGAATCAGGAAACACACGTCTCTGAAGAGAATCGGGAAACCCCAGCCAAGGAGGAGTCGGTATCCAAGGAACGAAGCCTAGTGTTGACTTCTACTACAGGAGTACCAGTCTCGTTGACTTCAACCACATGTGGATCACTATCAAGGATGTCCCAGTCTGTGTTCGCTTGTGGAACAACAACTGGACTGAAACTGTCCCTTGTGGAAGAGCCCCTACCAAGGCAGGTACAGGATCTAACTCTTGTATCGGACGTCACCATGAAGGACCTGGAACTGGATTATCAGGATAGTCCAGACAAACCTAATGCTGGATCCATCGAAATTCCATCCCAGAGTGAAGAAGAGGCTTTGCTGAGATCCGATCATGGCAGTGTAGATGGGTCACCCACCAAATTAAGGACAGACGTCATTGTGACAGCCCAGTCTCGTTGAGTCTCCTTCAGAGCTAACGACAGACGGGAGTGTTGCAAGTGTCGTGTATACCAACTCGAGGACTCTTCCTGCTATAACCGTTTTGGGGTCATGTGTGTCCCCTTCGGGACCCAGGCCCTCCTACGCAGCAATGGCAAAGAGGTCTCCGGTTGCCCGAATAAATCCTCGAGCTCGACAAAGTCCCGAGACGAAACCTCCGGAACCAGCTCTCTTGACCAGCAGAAACAACGAGGCGTTTGATAGCCACTTTCATCTCGATCGTCTTTCTAAGACCTTAAACGTGTCAATGAAGGACCTAGAGAGAGTGGTTACTCAAAGCACTGAGGTAATATCTCAACACCCAACAAACCTGGTGGGAGGAGTAATGGTTTTTTGTGACCCAATAAATCATGGGAACATACCGTGGGGTTTTGGTAGTCAATGGAGAGTTGCTGTGGGCGTTCATCCTAAGAAGATCGAGCAACTTGGCCCGGCAAGATTTGATCGTCTGGCCCAAATTCTGATGAAACCGGAAGTGGTAGCTTAAGATTTAAACCAACTAGGGTTGATCAGTCAGGCCTGAAATCAACCCATGAAGAGGAAGGCCATCCAATAGAATCCGATAATCTTGCTGAAGACCTGACAACAACACATGAAAGCAAAAAAGGCCAACGGTTTGCAGATCTAGTGCAGTCCGATAACAATGAAGCAACAACATTCGAGAACATCCACATAACCAAGTCCATCGATGAGTTGCCATCAGATATTGAGATTAGCACTAATTATGAAGAGCCCATCTTTGTAAACCAGTTGCGCTCAGAGTCAATGTTAAAAGTGCCTGTGACAATAGAAGAAGTGGAGTTAAAAGCGGTAGTCGACACAGCAGCTCAGGTGACTATAATATCAGACAAGATATATAACCAACTTGTGAGAAAACCACCCACAATTAGAAAGATTGTTCTACAGACTGCTGGAAGACAAATGAAAATACCCGGTACGGTTATGGGACCGGTTTCATTGACCCTGGGAAAGAGGAAATATCTCGAAGAAGTGTATGTAGCGCCCATAGAAGATGACATGCTTCTAGGATTGGATTTCTTGAGGAAGCAATGTATCACCCTCGATCTGCAGAAAACTGAGATGATCTTGGGCGAAGAATGTATTTCAATGGTGTCAGGAGCGCCCACGATGCGAGAAAGAGTAGCCAATGTAGTGGTATGCAAAAGAACAGTAGTTCCACCAAATTCAGTAAAGAGGGTAGAATGTTCAGTCAGTAGGCCGATGTCGCAGTTCATGATAGAGCCAACAAAAGACATGCCGGTGGCAATGCCAAGAACGGTGCATTCTGGAAATACACAACCAAAGGTTTGTGTAGTTAATGTGTCTGATCAAAACAATATTTTGATGTGCAAACAGCACATTGGATTTGCAACAGAGGTTACCATGGTGTCCATGCCAATGGAAGAGGATGAACATGGCTATGAAGAGATTATCATTCAAAAGATATCGCACGACGAGCAGCCAGCTAAGGTCTAGCTCACCGATTTACTTGTGGAATTCGAAGATGTGTTTGCCAAAGATGATCTAGATCTTGGAAACTTTACAGAAGTTGAACATTCTATTGATACGGGTAACGAAAGACCAGTTAAGCAACGTATGCGACGGACACCGGTCTGTTTTGCTGGTGAAGAAAAGGCAAATCTAAAAAAGATGCTAAAAACAAAAGTGGTTAAACCCTCTATGTTGGAATGGGCATCCCCTCCAGTCCTGATCCGAAAACGAAATGGGAGCGTCAGGTGGTGTGTAGACTACAGAGCCCTCAATGCTGTAACAGTCAAGGATGTTTTCCCATTGCCACTAGTAGACGACTGTCTAGACACTCTGGCGGGTAACACTCTGGCGGGTAACACATTATTTTCCAAACTCGACGCTAACTCCGCTTATTGGCAGGTCAAAATAAAACCGGAGGACCGGAAGAAGACTGCTTTTTGTACGAAGTATGGATTATATGAGTTTGTTCGGATGCTGTTCGGATTGACCAACGCCCCGGCTACCTATTGTCGAGTGATGAACTTAGTTCTAAGAGGTTTGAATTGGGATATTGTCCTCGCATTCCTTGACGACATCTTTGTTTTGGGTAGGATCTTTGCTGAGCATTTAAAGAACCTCAGAAAAGTGCTGGAACGATTTAGAACATTTCGACTAAAATTAAAACCCAGTAAATGTGTCCTATTCCAAATAAAGGTAGAATTCCTGGGAAGAATGGTTGGACCAGAGGGTTTAGCATTATGAGAAAGTCATATCAAAGCTGTACAGGATTGGTCCGTACCCAAAAATACAAAACAGGTTGAACAATTTCTGGGATTGGTAAATGACCACAGGAGCTTCATTAAAGATTTTGCTCATCTGGCAGCGCCTTTGTACAGCATTACAGGGAAGAATAAGTTTGAGTGGGGAGAGGCACAGGAAGACGCTTTTATAAACATCAAGAGAGCATTAACAACAACACCAGTGTTGGCACTCCCGAATAAAACTGATTATTTCATTCTGGATACAGATGCGTCCGAGGTAGCCATAGGTGCAGAGCTGTTACAAATTCAAGCTGGCCTAGAAAGACTGATTTGTTTCGGCAGTTTATCACTATCCCATGAACAAAAGACGGTATTGTGTGACTAGAAAGGAACTGTTAGCAGTTGTGCGATTTACGAGACAATATAGACATTATCTATTAGGTAGAGAGTTCACGGTGCGAACAGATCATAGTAGTCTGACCTGGCTTCTCAACTTCAAAAGAACCCCAAGGGCAACTGGCCAGATGGATTGAGGAGCTGAGTCAATATCACCTGGTCATAGAACACCGCCCTGGAAAGAAACATGAAACGCTGTAGGTCTAGATTATACCGATCCCTCTACATCATGGGAAAATCAGACCCGAACGTTGGAAAAGGTATTGGGCCTGTGCAATCCAAGGCTGATGTTAGTCCTACACATAAGAGGCAGTAGAGGAGACCATCTGGCAGAAGTCTCAACTCACTGCCTGGACATAGTAAAGCGTCACTGCCCACCAGACCAAGGAATACATTTACACTGTTTCGGTGGGGACCTGGACCAGCTAAAGGCATGGAGAAGTGCGTTTCCGAATTACTACTTCGAATTTACTGGGTAAGTTTCTCGGTTTAATAAAGCCCAACGAGAAGCACTTAAGGCCGTCCCTGAAGATCGACTCCTCATAGAGACCGATGCACCCTATTTACCCATGCTCATTGGGTTGGTTGTCACAACACCTGCTTACATTGGAGACGTGGCATACCAGGTGGCCCGGGTACGACTAGAACCAGTTTCAGTCGTTATCCAGACTTCCAGGGTGAATGGGGAACAACTCTATGCGGCCTCATCCGTGGAGGAATCAACGACGAACATGTAAAAAGACAGTTACAGTCCCCGGACTAGAATTTATTTCAGTCCATTCTGGTTGAGGAAACTAAAAGGAGGCTAGGACTAGAATCTAATTCAGTCCCAGTTTACAAGAATACTTCTCTCAAGCTGAAGACTCACAAAGGACTAGAGCTTATCTCAGCCCACAATCCAGGTGAGAAAGACTCAAAGAATTCCACGAAGTACTACAAAAGGGAACGGGGAGGTGTGTAGCAATTATGCTAGGACCAGTCCAGGCATATACGTCACTTCCGGTTTGTAGCCTGGAATTCATTACAAATCCAGAGCTCATACAACGCAGACGTTAACCCAATACAGTGGAAAACCTCCATCTGACTGTGTCTGACTTCTGATTATGTGAGTTACCATTTGTAATCACTGTATAATATGTATATCTAGGGCAAGATTGCTTTAATAGCATCAAGCCACTTATCTATCGTAGACAACAATGCAGTTTCACATGAATGATTTTGTCTAAAACCCGATTGCGTTTTGTGTAGTTGGTTATGCTGTACAAGGTAATGCTATAATTAATGAAATCGTCTCGTTTATATGATTTTATATACGCAGCTATACTAATAAATGGTTTCTTCGAAAATATGTTTTAAGCTGTGGTGGCCATCTTAAATTTCATGTTTATCAAATGTTCATTTGGGATTAACTAGACTTCAAGAGCAACATTCCTGCGACGTTTTATGAAAATCCATTAAGTACTTTCATAAAAACATGCAGAAACAATAGTATTTAACCGCACTATCCAGTGAATCACTTCAGCTCCTGTAAAATGTTAATGCCGTATAGTCAGATCATACATACCATGGAGTCAGAAAGACTGAGATACTCACCTCCCCTTACCAGCGTCAGCTAACAGATACTTCTGATGGTATAGATACCGTCACCAAGTCTAGGAACCTTTGGACATTCCAACTTACATCTGGAACTGAAAAAAAACAAGACATATAGACAACATCAAATAAAACAATATTTTCTACTACATGCAGTGACTGTTTAAAAGAAATTAAAGCCTACAGCAATATGATAATTTACAAATCTAAACAACTGTGGCAACACCGGTATGATTCCCTAGTTACCAATTATTTAAATGTGGTTTTGTGCATAATGAAATTATGTAGGCATTAGGAGCCTCAAGGGGACAGTAGTTAGGATAATTGAATTGAATTGAATTGGGGTTTTAAGGCGCACCAACACATAAATAGAGTAACATATAGCACTTACACATAGCCGCACAAATGACTCTACCATCATCTCTCCAACAACCAAACCCACAACTTCAGTGGTGTTCGAAGCCTATAATAATAAAATAAAGATTACACTTTATATAATAAAGAATGTTCAGACGTAACGCCGTGCCGATCGCAGAGACAACAGGATGATCAGGCTAGGCAGTCTTCACAATTTTTAGAAAACAAGAGGCCCAAGAGAGCCTGTATCGCTCTACTAGCTATATGGAGTCTGTGGTAGGGAACACGACGATGCTACGCGCAACTAGGCTTGGTACTCATTCCTGCCAATTTTCACTGAAATGCAGCAAAGGGTTCACGAATACTAGTCCGGAAAAAGTTTGAGTATAAGGAGCCATAACTCTGTAAAAAAAACGGAACATGGCGACGATATGAACAACTGACTAGCCTTTATTTGAATTATAAGTTGAGATATCATATACGATTACTGATACTTGTTGCAAAACTGTAACATTTTAGTACAAAAAAAATGAAATAATTTAAGCCAACATTTTTTAACAACCGAGAAAAGTCGATCATGAAAAATTGTAATCGATTAATTAAACCAAAGGCTTAACTGATCGATGATCGATCAAATCGCTGTAACAACACTATACCATACCGTGCATATAAAATAAAAAGAGATCCGCCTATGAGGGCACTATACGCCCATTTGCTTTAAAGGTTTTTATGGTTTCAAGTTATTTAGCGGAATGTGTATTTCCAGATAAGCGACATTGACCTTTGACTCACTGACCCTAAAAGAATAAGGTTCCTCTGAACTATGGCAATGTACCTATGAAGTGTCATGAATGTGGGTATGGTTTACAAGTTATTATGCGGAATGCCTATTTCAATGTTATAACGACCATGACCCTAAAAACAATAGGGTTCCTCCTCTCACCAAGGGCAATGTACCGATGACGTTTCATGAATGTCGGTGATATGGTTTGGAAGTTATCACCCAGTGCTCTCCAGAAAATATGAAGCAGTAGGTGGAAAAAGAATTGTAGTAGGCGCAGTTGCACACGATGCGAGATGCGAAGCCACTGGCTCTAGCTATTTCGCGGCGAGGGTGTGGGTGTGGGAGGAGTGTCCCCTGCCACTAGGGGAGTTTGAATCATCCCCTTTTTTTATTTTTGACGGTGCAAAATGGTGCGTTCTGGTGCATTTTACACTCATTTTTCATTGGTCTGTAAGGACACTTTTAAATGTACAAAGATAAATAATTCTAAATATTTTTTTTTTTTTTTATATTTGAGAAAAGTAGCCGGCGCTAGGTTCTAGAGTAATAGGCGATATCGCCAGCCGTCGGGGCTTCTGGAGAACACTGATCACCCGGAATAAAAAAAATTGTTTACGGAAGGAAGGACGGATGGACTTACAGACAGACAACGCCATACCATAATACAGCCCGTTTTTTTTTCAAACGGGTGTACAACAATATAATACAACAATAAATATGAAGTATATAAATAAATATTAAGTACTACCATAACTTTGTCAAAGGAGATTGTCTGTTTGTTGTACAACTGGATGGCAAGGGGTAACAACCTGAAAATATAGAATTGAGTAATGTAAACATTTTAAAATTTGGATTAGGACTTAGTACTTACTTTGTAAGGCCAGAAATTAAAGTATTAAGAATAACTGAAACTTTAAAGAAACCAAATATATCCAGTTAACTACAAAAATGTTCATTAAATGAATAAATTCAATAGAAACAGAGTTAAAACTAGCCACAGATGCCCCCACCACTATTGCTTCACATATTAATTTGAAAATTGCCTTTCGGACATTAATTCATGAATTGTTACTATTCCAATGGGCCTAATAACTCAGGAATTATGGAGGTGATTGTGTTGAATATTGAACATGGCCTAGACACTGTGCTGATATAAAATTTAACCAAATTTGGAGATGACTGGATAACAATTACCAAAGTTTTGAGTTGGTACAACATTAGTTTTGTAAATTTGTATTATTCCAAGGGGCACAACTCTGGAATTACCAAGGTGATGTGGCCAATTATCGAACATGGCCTAGACACTGCCTTTATACAATTTACCTAAGTTTGGAGAAGGTCGGACAAACAGGGTATCACTTTATGCTCTTTCGCCATTCGAAAGAAAATACCATATTTAAAGCCTGAAGCCTTTTCATTAACCGGAGTATTATAAAGGAGTCATGGTAAATCGCATCTAGATCAATTTGCCAGTTTGTCAGAAGTTAAAACAAGGATTACAACACTGTCACAAAATCTAAAACTTTTCTAACCAGATAAATCAATGTTCCGTTCCTTTGCAGGCATCATTTTTAATTTGTGTTTCTTGCTAAATTCCACAGTAAAAGTTAATTTTGCTTAGGTATAAAATAACAACAATGACATTTATATATATTTGGGGGCCTTTCTGGATTTCGATGATTTTCGATTTATGTTTCTGTATACATAAATGTACCCCTGGTGCCTTTCTGTAGTACCCGGTATGACAATGACCCACCAGCGTTAATGGTATACTGGCTGTATACCAGATATCGTCATAGTTATGTCGCTTCTTTAATACATGTTAATATATCTAAATCAAAAATAATCAGCGCATAAACATTTTTGCCGGTAGAGAAGCTTACCATTTTGCCGTTAATATTCTGTGTTTACACTGTTTCTATTCTCGGTATCAAGTATCACGTGACCTTTAATAAATATAGACTGAATTGTGCTAGTCATATGAGCTGAATGTAGTAGTTATCTCCATCTTCAGATGAATACCAAATAACCCATATTTGGGATGATGAAAACATTTGTAGTTATTAATTGAAACATAAATATATCATTGCATTTGAATACACAAAACAAATATTTAGAAAATCTTTCCTGCGCATATGCATTAGCATGATTCTCCTGATTGTGTTTTGCTTATAACGGTATGTATATAGTTAAACGGGTTGGTTTGAGAGTGTTTTTGTACATGTCTAATTATTGTTTCCTCTCCAATCGTCTGATGATAGTGTGTAGTGATTTGTAAAAACGGGGTAAAGAAATAATCACAACCTGAAGCGTTTTATTGATAATGACGAAGTCTGATGAATGACGATAACTGGTACACAACCAGTACGGTAAAAGACGTTGCTTGGAATGTACTTACGGTATATTTTAGTAAATCATGCGAGCAAAATAGTTTGAATCAATACTGTTGTCACTACGTATCAAGAAGCAGATACAGCAGTGTTGCGTTCAACCATCGAAATGTAGTCATATGATAAAACCAATCGTACATTTGTGGTACGTCACTAAAGATCCTAAAATTCACACAAATAATGTAATGTCAAGAATATGTTCACATTAACAATACATTTCTGCAAAATGATTCAAATAACTGTTTACTGTCCCACTTGTATATCATGCAGCTATACGTACAGTACATGTATGAAATATATAGAAACCAAAACAATTATGGAATGTCAGTTTTTAATTTGAAGATTGTCTTCCTTTAAAAAAAACTGATTTATGCCCGATCTTCTATGTAGTCAATACAATAACTTTGAGATGCCCCCTGACAACGTGTGTGTAATGCACGTTCTATTTCATATATAATTATTAATTGCAATGTAAAACCAATGAACATTTATATTCAATAAACCTCAAAATAATGTGTCAACGTTTCCTAACTCAAACTATTTCCAAATCATCTTAGTAGTTTTATTTTTTAGTAAAATTTCATTGAAAATGTGTGGCACATTTTTTCTACGTCCTCACTCGCCATCAGCAGGATCAGAAAGGCAGAATTTTGAAATTGCAACGCGTTAAACAGAAAACTAACCAATCGCCATTTACTTGAAAATTAACAAACTATCAAATGTGTATAAAAATGCGCCATTTCCCTAAAAAAATGCCGCGAAGATGCTCAAAATGGTGTCTCTTTCGGATTCGTAAATTTTCTAAAAATAAACTGGTCACATGACCTCATTAATATGCCAGTTTTACTCGAATTATTCGACAAAACACATACATTACCTGATATGGTGATGACATTCCTCCTTCTTCCACGGAACAAGCTTCGATTTAAAACAATACAGCGAACAATAGAAATAAACACTGCCACACTCGGTCCTCTAGGTATCCAAAATGGCGTAGATCAACATGAGGCGCTTCAGGGGTTTATTTTAAAACGCCGACTTCACCGTTTTGCGCATCGTCCGAAAATGTCGTTTTATTATTTTTTTATTTTGGGTGATTTATTAACAAATATTTCTAAAGTTTCCAAAGAGTTTTTATCGAGTGGTTCCTTTATTTGTAGGTCGCTATCCGAAACGGTTCCTATTCCAAACTGACGGTTCACAACGTACATTTCAGGTATCGCTGGAGTGTACGATAGTGAGGGTCAATCATTCGGGGCACCCAATATGTGTCATCATCGATTTTCCTAATATTTTCAGAAAACGTTGTCGAGGTATTGATCTATCAAATTCCAAAATATTACAAAAATCTGTAATGACACATATTGGGTGCCCCGAATGAAATATTGGCAAAAAAAAAAGATTTAAAAAAACATCAATTTTTGAAAACGTTCCACGTTACTCGAAATAACCGGAGCCAAAGAGTTTTGAGACCGTTTATTTTACAACTAAGCCAAAGTACATTATATAACACATTACATTTTAAAATTTTAGCATTTTGTATACAGTTACTAGCTATTTGTTGGTGTTTTTATTAGGTCATGTCAATTTCAACTAATCGGGTCACGTGCTGTTAATGGGACTATTTTGCGTCAAACTACTGCAGAAAAGTGAGCCGAACCCTTAGGTCTATCCACGTGTTTGCGTTCCCGTGCGTCCTGACTGCCGATATGTTTATCTTTCTTTGTGTCACATTAATATAACTGTTTTAAAACAACATCATAAAAAAAATCAAGCCTGATCCGAACCATACACTGACCCAACAATAAATCAAATATGGTCCATGTAAAATGAAGTTGGGTGGGGTGCGAAAATTCATAAAACTGATATAACTTCCTTATTTATTTGCCCATTGACATCAAATCGGTTTTAAACCAAAGAACATACAATATGCTATTCATCAAACCACATTATAGGAGAAGGAGACGCCTATTTCAGATTTCATCAACGATAAAGATAGTTGTTGACGCTCACCATGATTTTGACCAGCCATCATAACATTGGTACAAGAATCTTAATTAAAGCATTTTTTAAACAAAATTTACATGACTTAGATCAATAAGATCGTATAGCATCGAATCCTCACCTCGGTCACACCTTTTGTAAATGTTAGTTATGAGTGAAACAAATGACGTTCTCAAATTTAAAAATTTAAAAACAACTTGTTGACACATTGACCCATAATGCCTCATTCAAAATGCCACCAGCCATTGCCTGACCCCACGAAGAGAGAGTAGCGAGCGCAGTAGGGGAAGGGTACCAGACTAATTAAGAGTGAGCTTTTATTTTATTCATAGACGTTGACTTACATTTAGTAGTAAAATCTCCCACGAGGCTCTCTTGATAACATATTAACATTCAATAATTCATCCTGTAAAAACAAGTATTAGAAAGAATTATTATGTCATAGTATAATTTGAAAAACGTAAAAAAAATCTAAAAGTTAAAATCAAGTACTTACATAAGTATACAAATGTTTGTATTTAGAAAACAACAGTAATGATCTTATTTAGAAATGAGATATGGAGACGTGAATGACTCCTGTTTGCTTGTTTCAGCTCCGTCTGTAGCTGATGTAATCTGCTGTAATACCTGGAGATCGGTGGTCTATAACAGCATGTGATAAACTGCAGCATTTAGTGATTGCGTAGACTGTTTCTCGCCACATCTATACACTGGCACCAACTACGTCAACTAATTAGCTTGTTTACATCTTCGGCTTGTATATGGAAATTAAATGTAAAATACTACGTGACTGCCTCAGCTTTAAATACGTTGTATCTAGAAGACAGAGTCCATATATTTGGTTTGCATGAACAAACTCATAAACTGCGTCGAACACGTTGATTAATAATTCTGACGTAACTCTATACTATTACGTAAAGTATTATTGCAGTAGTCTTCATAATATTTGGCATTACGAAGTATAAACATGTAGTGTTACTGGAAGTGATGTGTATATTCACGTTTGTATTAGTAATAACAACTTCAGAAATTCTGCTATTCCTCAATAACAATGTAGCGACGAGACATGTTATGGCAGAGTACCCTTGTTTTTAGGAATGGAGAGATATGAAACAATTATTGTAAGTACAAATGTTACTTATACGTTATAGTCTCACTAGAGGATAGAGATTATAACCTAACGAGGATATCTTTATTTACACTGTCCCGTTTAATGGGTTAACAATGGGGTGAAAGTGAAGTTTCAGGCACCCTAGAATCTGGTTTAATCCCCCAACGGCCTTTTTTGCCATTGACCGTTCTTGTGTCGTAACCGTATTGTCAGCCATTTTGTGTTAGTGACGTCATACATTATTTGTATTTGTTGCTTCCGTTTACATTATTTATTTGTATTTATATTTATAGTTGTCATTTGCTTATGAGTGTGTTTGTGGTTGACTGTCGTCATTGAAAGCTACTTTGCCTGTTCGATTTATATATCTACTTCTAAACGTATTAACATGCGTTATTATTTTGTACTGAGGCATCTTGGGAGGGGAAGCGATGCTTTCAATCAAATAGATAACTCGGATCATAACTTTTAATAACAACAAAAACAAAAGCCGGGATACCATGGTTCTTTTAACAAATAATCAAGAAATGTTTGATAAAAGAGACTAATTTATAATGTTGCAGTAGGCTTTGCATAATTGTATTAGTGTATAACTATCTTGTTGATATCAATGATTATAAATATTCATAAAATAGAGACCATTGACTTGCACCAATGCACTATATCAATAGTTCACTGCTGCGGGACAATAGGTATAGAGCCTCAAGATGGAATTCCCGATCTTTACAGGACACTCATGAACGATTCTTATATTTTTATGCTGAATCGCTCAGAAAGGTATGAAACAGTGTCAAAATAATTACCTAACATGTTTTCTTTTACAATATGAATAAACACACTAACAAAACAATCAATGTAAACTCCAATATGTTGCTTACTTGGTTTCTTGTTACATACATTACGTCACGTTACAATATGTTGAAGCCTAACGTCATTTTCAAAATAGAACTTTGACCTCTAGAAAAACTATTGACTTCCAAAAAGACTATTGACCGCAACACTCGATTGAACCGGATATATTTGATTTATTTTTACTTTATTGTTTTTTGTATTTATATATGTATACACGAGCATCTTTGTGCTTTACTTATATTGCCTATTTATGCTGCCTCGTTGGTTAGAGCATAGTTTATTTCTGGGATTTCTTTATTTAACTGTTCCGTTTTATTGGGATGATTGTAGGTTAAGTGTAAGGTTTGGTACACCCTAGAACCCGGTTTAAACCACCAGCGGCCTTTTTAGCCATTGACCGTTCCAAGGCGGTAGCCCTATTGTCAAACCGTTTTGTGTTTGTGACGTCATATGCCTTTATCCTTTATTAACATTGCCATTCCTCGTTGTCGTTTTGCGTTTTTTTGTGTTTACTGTGTTCTGTGAAAGCTGTATTTCCCGTTCGACTGTTATACTATTTTAATAGCTTGATAACCAATACATTTGTTTAACCACTAAAACAATTTTCTTCAAATAATATATGCTTATAATCGATTATTTTGCATTTAATACATACATCATGTAACTTCCGTACAAAACATACAGAGTGTGTATAGTACAAGTTTCAATCCCCCCTTCCCGTTAACAACACAATGAACCACAACTGAGTGTTCTCTGATTTGATGATAGGGAGGAATTATATATAACGGATGCGATAGTTCCACAGATATCAAATTATATATTATTACAAATTTATGTCATTTTGTTTTGTTATTGTTGCCTATAAATGTTAACATTTATGATGTCTACGTGCTATATTTTTATCATCAAGGATATTCATTTAAAATCAGTAAGATGTTGTGTAGATAATTTGAAAATATGTTTATTTTACGATATATATCATCAACATCCTGCTTATTGTTGACTTGTGTTTATGTTTGGAATGTTTGGAATGTTCTAGTATAGAAACTTCTTGAGAGTTATGTGATATTATATACCTAAGGACCTTGAGAAATTGATAGTTGTTTAGAAGATCAGTATCTCGTTCAGTAGTTCAGTAATAAGTTAAAAGAAACATTATGAATATATTGCATGCTTTGGGATTACATATATATTGTGAGAGGATTGCTATTAACAATTATTGTGCTCATCTATAGCATATCTGCTTGTGATATTGAATTATTTTAACTATTATGGACAACTAAAATAAACTTATATTAAAGGGACACCTGACAACTTGAATTAAAGGGACAATTGACAATTTGGATTAAGGACCTATTCCCAACGCTAAATGATCATTGACAATGCATGGACAGCTTGCTTATTTACTGCTCACATGTTACACGAAAGATAAGCTTAGGTATATCAACCAACTGAGGCCCGAGTAAATGCGTTGGTATATTGAACAGTATGTAGGATATAGCAATATATTATACTTCAAACGTTACTTTTATAAAGAAAAAAACAAGTTAGATTTACTGAATACAATATAATTCACATAACACACCTAACAATATACTATCTTTTAATATGGTGGTTTCATTAAAAAGCTGTATTGTGAGGGCTTCAGAATCTATAACTAATAGTGCTGAACATATGTCATCAAAAGGACAATTGACACTATTATTTGGATTTTATTTTAAAATTGGATTTTAAGGAAATACTGGATATAATGTATGTGTATTTTGTAAGTGAATATTTTTCATTGTACTATTTGAATAAATGTGTTAATTATATATATTTTTAAAAAGTTTTTTTGCTGGTTTTGCACTTCCTTTCTAATTACATTTTACCGGTAACATTATTTACTTGAACACATTTATGTTTGATTGTTGTATTGAATTAGTGTTTATTGTATCAATATATCAATTTGGTTGTACCGACACAACAAAACAAAATGATGTTGACTTAAACCGGTTCATTTGTCTTTCTTTAACTAAGAGCTACTGCATCAGGGCTACAGTTACCATAGAGTTAAAATGGACTTAGACAAAATGTATTATCGTAACCTTGATCTACCCATTAGAAGTAATTTAAGAACTCTTCTGCGACAACGATTATCGTAACTTCTTCATTAAACTTGTTTAAAACGTTTATCAAAAGAGGTAATGACCCTATCATTTTTCAACGTACTGCATATTGAGTGGTTAACATATTTACAGTTCTCCACTATGTTTTGCTCTTTGTGCGATGACCGGACATAGTGTGGACCCAAATTTTTTCGTATCCTTAATGAAATGTATCTTGTTGCTCAGGTTTCTGATAATGATATATAGGGTCCTATAGAAACCACAGCGTCCGAACGCAATGGCATCGTAGGTCCGCACTGTGCTGCAAACAAGGCCTTGAAACTACAATGAAAGAGACAAAAAACAACAGAAAGGGTGGTGAAGACAGGGTTACCGACTTGGAACGGTCAGTAGGCAATAAGGCCTACTGGTTAGCTTGAAATGATTTTATATGCGCACAATCCTCGCTATTACCCTGTCTTCAACGCCGAAATAGACAAGACAGTGTAAACAAAACTACATCCCATCAAAAGGAATTCTCTAACAATAAAGTCATTGGGTACTTGCTTTGTTGCCTTACAGACCTTTCTTTTTATATTCATATATTCATTTATTTGTTACGATTATATGTATATTGCCTATTAATGCTGCCTTGCGTATTAGAGAAAATAACCTAGTGGTTATATTTTTGTTTACACGTTTCCGTTTTGTTCTACTGCGATGACAATAGGGTAAGAGTGAGGTTTGGTGCACCCTATAACTTGATTTAAATTGCCAGCGGTATGTTTGCTACTGACCGATTCAAGGCGGTAACCCTATTATCAACCCGATAATGCATGTGATGTCATTTACATTATTTCTGCTGAACTTCCATGTTATGATGACTGCTGAAAATGATTGACAAGCCTACATACCAATATTTACTGTAGTGACGAACAGGAGTACTGTTGCATGCAGATATCGATTTAGTCATATCTAGTTCAGCAGTACCTTACCTGTAGAGGCTGTACTGCGATGTTAATAGCAAACATGTTTTGCAGAAAGCACGTGCATATACAGTTCTAGACATTATAAGGTAATTAATTAGACAGGAAATATGTTCATACCTATATACTAGGGCCGTTCAAATATTACGTGGACATTATTAATAGTTAATACACTGTTATAAATCAAGTAAATTAAATTATATGGCAATGAAGGTTTACATTTTTACTTTCATATCAATACATATTATAAAATTATTTGAAACAGATTTCAAGAAATACGACTTTTTACAACCCCACTGTAGCCGTCACGTAGCACGTCATTTGTGTGCTATGGCGTTGCCTTGAAAATCAACAACAACCTAAGGTTATAAATGATGAAAACTGCTATTAATTTCAAACTTAATTATAAATTATTATTTAATTAGATTATTGCATTAGTCCCGGTTTGCAGTAAAATAAATATTTTAAAGAATTGTCATAATCGTGTTGTACAAGTATAACACAGCTTCGGAAACAAATCATATGAATTCGATTGGGTTTAGCATAAATATTCAAAGTATTTAGAAAACAATTAACATAGTCATTCCAAAAGACATATTTACTGAACTTATATCGGTATTCTTAATGTATTATCGTATATATTTTGAAGAAAATATGTACGATTTTAAAATATTAAGTTTTGTATTTCATTTTTGTATTAACTTTTTTGTTGTATTAATAGTTCATATTATTTAATATTTAATTAACATTGTAGTGCTCCGCGATTTTTTCTGACGTCGTCAATTTCAACTTAAAAGCAAGACAGTGTTCGTCTGCTTATTTATATTTATCTTAATTCTCCAAGTGCAATATTCATAAAATCTCATAATCGTAATTTTGGAACAACAGTGACAATGCCACTTTAGTTTTGTGTATTTTTGACAACGATTTTCCTTTTATTTAGCCATTCCGGAAATGGAGTTATAAAATAAAGACGTCAAATTTTGGACTGCTCCGTAGGTGGGTTTCTCGCCTTATTAGTTGATTCATTTCAAAGTAACTAGACATGGTATCGATTTTTTGTTTAAATCATTTGATTTCCTATGAGTTGGATTACAACATAGATGAATCTTAAAGAGTGACGTCACTAAATGAGAGCGATATCGAAAAAGCCCACGTATTATTTGAACAGCCTTCGTATATCCATTCCTGAAAAAAAAGGAGCGTTAATCGAAGTACTGTACACGGCGTTGTATTTTAATACTAAGAGAACACATCTTCTTAACAGGGTTTTGCTATAAACGCCATATTGAAGACAAACTGAGTTATACGTCAACTAAATTATGTTTAACTGACGGTAATATTTTTATATATGTTATAGTCTCGAACAAATGCGTCCGTTCTGTTCTGGTTGTCTTATTGCACTAGCTATTATTATTATCATTATTATTATAAATACTATTATTACTATTTTTATTATTATTATTATTATCATATAAGCATGTGTCTATGGTAACTCTTTAAAAGTTACCGGCAACAAAAAATAAACACACTAATGCAAAGCTACTTTGGAATACGTCAATGTTGTCTTATTCTTAGAGATTAGTCCATCATGTTCATGGCGGGGATTTCTTTATTTACACTGTCCCGTTTTATTGGGTTGATAGAAGGGTAAGTGTGAGGTTTGGTGCACTCTAGAACCTGATTTAACCCCCCAGTCGCCTTTTTGCCACTGACCGTTCCAAGGCGGTAGCCCTATTGTCAACCCTTATGTGGATCAGTATTATTATAGTTTTCATTCTTCTCACTATGAACATAAACGTTATCAGTTAACGGATCAATGATTCAAAGAGTTTTCAATTCAAATTGAAAAAAATCAAACGCTGCAACTATGGATAAAAGAGCAGAGCAGAGCAGAATATTGATACAAAAATACACCTTTTTTATTAAAAAAGTAGGGTTACAAGTAAAAAAGGAAAGGTAGCTTTCCCAGAAAACATTCAGTAAGAAACAAGGCATATGACATCATAACCCAACGATCAAAGACAAAAGGCCACTTGGGGTTATAACCAGGTTATAGGGTGCCCCAAACCTCACTCTTAACCTATTGGTATCTAAAAAAAGTTTTCTGTTTCTGTGCGTGTATGTGGTTGACTGTGGTTCTTGTACTTCATTTCCTATAACAATGTATCAAAAGTAGATATAAATAACGAACAGGAAAAGCAGCATTCATGGACGACAGTCTACCACAAACACACACAGAAACACAGAAAAACGTTACAGATGAATAAAAGGCAAGATAAGACATCAAAAAACACGCAATGGTTGACAATAGAGCTACCGCCTTGGAAACGGTCAGTGGCAATAAAGACGCTGTGGGTTTAAACGAGGTTCTAGGGTGCAATAAAACTTCCTCTTACCTTATTGTCATCCCAATAAACGGGACAGTGTAAATAAAAGGTTATATTCTCTAACAAACAAGGCAGAATTAATAGGCAATATACGTAAAACACATAACTGATCATGTATATATAATATAAAATATCAAAAGCCACAAAGTAAGTACTCTAAAGCCAGAACAACAAGAGGACAAACCGTTAAGGATACGACAAGATAAGATTAAAGACAAACATCAAACGCTACGTTCATAACATGAAGTACAAAGTACAATTACAGACTATGAACCTATACAATATACTGGTAACGTTCTCCGAAATAAAGACATGTTCTATATTTTGCAATATTTTGTGAAGTGTGTATTTGTCACAGAAATAAATAAATATACATGCAGCTCTGATGTTCAGCAAGATAATATTAATACAACAAAGTTATTAACCGCAAAAGTGGACATTGATGGGAACTACCACTCAAAAAAGCTGTAAACATACTACAATGTACAGTGTGCACCACAACATCAAAAGGCAAACACTCATAACGATGAACATTTTTTATGCGGTTGATGGCATGTTTAGCAAGCATTTCTTAAATTCCTAAAACTTACAAGTTATGATTAATGAATTAAATTTACCGAAAACTCACTGAAATTGAGATACGCACAGGGCCTTCCAACTTGGAAATCTCTGTGAGGCATTCGGAGGTTATTAACCGAATTATGTGTTATGAAATAATCCAATGTTTGTCTTATTTATAACGGATATTCAATAAAATATTATTATCTGACGAATGAAGTCTGGACCAATTATTACTCTTCAACACAATTTAAACAACAAATAGTAAGTGCATTCAATTTGGGATTATTATTCAGGAAAATGGAATGTTACAGAATCGACGTACCGACATGTCTAATATAACATCTACATAGCACCGCTAGATGTAATTAGATCGCACGTTTAGTTATTACTATTTTGCTTTTGTTATATCAGCAACCGCGGAATACTTAGCCCAAAATCAGAATTATGTCTGAGTATATAGACTGTTACGCACTGTAATTTTACTATGGATTGTTGTTGTAAAAGGGCGAGACACAGTCAACTGACGTCACTGATGGTCTCGTTGGGACACAAACTCTTAACTTAATGTCATAAACCTCACTGATGGTCTCGTTGGGACACAAACTCTTAACTTAATGTCATAAACCTGTAACACTTTACTTTATTTCTTCAATAACATCCTGGATGTTGTTTGTGTTTTATACGTATACATTCAAGTGTAACAATTGAAGTGCATTAATACAGACAGTCAACGTGATACATAATAATGATCCTATATTTTGATAGCTTTTTATCAGTTGTTGTATGCGTACAGTTACAATAAACTAAAGGAAACCAGCTGAACTTGTGATTGCATCAGGCGACAATTGACCTAATTGTCAATTATCAATGCTCTGTAATATCAAGGAGTTTACCAAAGTTCTCTAAATACAATAAATACTGAAAAGTGGATCCCTTTGGAAGCAACAAACACAAACAAGAGATACAAGTAGCAGACTCGGTTTTATCGAGTCTGTTCATGAGAGTTAATGCAAATTGTGCAACACCTCTCACGTTATCAAATTATATTTTCTACGACCGGTTGTGATTCTCAGTATTTCACAGTGTTCATATTTCATTGTAACCAAGGAGTCTGGATGAAGTTAAGGAGTAAGAGGCAAAGTTAAACATTGTGTTATGGATACAATATCATGTTTGGAGATCGCTGAGCCAGATTCCTATAGTTAGTTATCGGTGGTACATTTTCAATTTCTTTTGTTTTCTTACTTAATTTGTGATTCGGTGGTTCCACTACTCCGGCCGATAAAAGGCTCTGGGTATTGTTTAACCACTCATAGGATATGTTGTCTGCTTTTTATACGCCGGCTTCATAACCGCATCTCCCAACTAAATTCCATTATGTTTATTTCGCTCTTCGGGGCATTTCATTTTATTAGATACTGGGACCATACACCGTACGACATGGGGAATACGTTAAAGAAGTATAACTCCATGTCCACCGCCATATGCATGCCATCTTCGGGATGGTTAAAATGTTGTGCTGTTGATTTTATGAATATTGAGTTCTGCTCAACCCGGGGCTAGAGGGAGTGAGCGGTAGCTAGCATATTTCACTACCACTCATGAACAGTCTCAATCAAACCGAGACATCAATATTACGTATGTGTCGTGCTCGGCCGTTTCCAAAGGTTCATTATCATACTCTTTTATTTTCTAGAGCAAAGATTCTATATAAAACACATCAATTGAATCAAACTGTAGCTATCGTGTTATTGTTTCCATGCATTGTTGCCTTTTATTCATTGTTCAGTTGTTCATTGTTTCTGTGTGTGTTTGTGGTTGACTGTCGTCCTTGAAGCTACTTTTCATGTTCGATTTTTATATCTATTAGTTTTGTACATATATTTTGTAGAAAGTAAAATGTTGATATTGTTTGCTAACAATGTTCGTACACGAAGAGGTTCCGATGTAATATAAGTTACACAGAGGCCATTCAGTGTGTAACGGAATGTTCTAACCTGGTTGAATTTCATTCACCGTGAGTTGAATGTGATTAGTGGAATCGTCTATAAATGTTTTATGTACATATTTAATTTATTAATACAATATCCAAATTATTCAGCAGTCAATTTAAAGCATACACTTATCACGGTTCATTTTATTAATATCGGACTTGTAATTGCAATTGTTTATGTTTTGAAGGATATGTACGTATCGGATTTGGTCCTCTTTTGAAATCTAATAAATGCGCACGTTGACTCCTAGTTAAACACTGACGGATTGTTTTATATGTCGGTATATACTTTGACCTGTTTTTTTTGAACGGCTGTATACGTCAAACTGCTTACCGCTTTATATCTCATGCTTCGACGTAAATTGTGCGCAACGTCCGCATACACATCCAGTTTACAAGTGCAACACACATTGCTTTGTGTAAACTGTATAACACTCATTATTTGTCTTCCATTACACACAGTCAAACATAATTACAACTACTTTCGAAATAATAAACTCTTATCACTCTATAGGTGATACAATAGTGCGTGTTTATACCAGCTGGTAAGACACGCTTGTACAGATATAGAAATGTCAACCAATAGCTGGTGACCCACTCCTGTACAATATACAAATGCTACCGCATTCAACAGCTTATGCCATCATTCTCCAGAAAAAAATATTTTAAATATACACAACAATACACACTATTTGTACGCGAGCAACACAATATGAAATCCAAGAGTTCTTAGAAAGGAGTTAGACGAATCCGAGTTGTTAGTTTCGATCCATCAGTAATTGTAAAATATGTCGATACGCAACGATTAATTAGATGTAGAATGTTTCGATTAAAACTCTCTATGACTATATTAATTTCATTTAATACTAAATTATAGTATTTTCGTGTATACTTTAACGGTTTGTTCTCTTTTTTCTCTAGCTTCTGTGAAGTCACTGTGTACTTGCCTTGTGGCTTTCTATGCTTTTGTTTTTTATGTTTATATAGACATGATCATTTTTATTTTGGGGTACGTTACCAGTAGATTTTATAAGTGATTGTACTTTGTACTTCAGGTTAGGACGGTATCGTGGGTGTTTTCTCTATAAATGAAAGGCTGTTATATTGCTAGCAGTTGGACTATGTATAAGCTGATGTTGTACTTCCCTCAGTTGGGTTTCGTTGCGTCGATATACCTTTGTGAAATATCTACGTAGTTTGTGACAAATAAAACCTCGCTGAAGATGTCTGCTTGTAAAAACTGTTATTTCGATGAATGAATTACTTAACATCGTTAAGAAACGTGAGCGGTTTTGCACCACGTAATATTCATGAACATACTCAGTAAAAGCGAGACTACTAATTGTCTCTCATGTTTGTGTTTGATGCTTCCTACGAATCCATTGTGCAATACAGCGAGGGGATACACGCTATTATAAGGCTTTACTTATATATAATAATAATAATAATAATAGAAATGAAATGGTCTGATATTCGATATCAATCATACTTAAAAGTATTTGTTATTTACCCTTAACGATTGTAACATTATCAATACTAATCTTGAATCCGTTTACTTTACATAATAAGTCACTTTAAATGGGTAAATATAACCGTACCCTGTAAACACATAACGACGATATGTCATGTTTGAATTATACACTCATATTTCCATAAAGAAATCCTCTTCGAGTTTCACTCCAAGATGACGGTTCCAAGATAATAGCCATTACATGAATCCATTCCCCACAAATATGCAAAACTTGATATAAACTGCGCGACACAAAGAAATACCGCATGCTCATAGTATTAGTAAATACGTTGTGCTGTGCTTTTTATCAAACCTATCAATCACTGTTGAAGGATAATGTCATAACAATAATGAATAATCATTACTGGTTACGCAGCATAAAAGACATGACGTTTTTGAAGTTTATAAGTAAACAATTTTATAACCGGATACAGTCTGTTTCCATATAAAAAACATGTTTCATCGTCCCGTTTTATACAGTACACAATAACATGCGTGTGTTTGAAGTTTAAGAAAGCTTATTAATAATTACTTTGATTAATGGCATTGAGCTATTAACAGTGTCTCGTTATCTCTTAAACACACGGAGTATAAAGATATGGGAGCGGTAGTTGTGGAAACAGTTAATTTTACTTGCATTGTGTAACGTCCTGATCATAGGTCAATGTGTTCCAAGGCTCTGGCTTGTAAAGCATTAACATTGAAGTTGAGGACAGTTGATGTGTAAAGGTCTAGTGTTAAAAGTATAATTCGTTACCTCATATAACTCAATCTTAACCAGAATCCTGTCTTTGTATACCAATGTAGACTTAATGTGTACTGTTTGTGTTTGTTGCTGATAAACTAATTCCAATTTCAGTATTTAAAACACTAGCGTTTGTTTAATGCCGAGCAGCGGCTATAAAATGTCGATATGACTAACTACTAACCAGTAGTGTTATTACTCCTTTTCATTTTGGGATTACCAAGCCCATTCTGTGTGGGTTTAAAACAGTACAGGATGTGTAAGGGTGGTGGCTTGAGGTCTTTTGTATTATATTACCTTTCATGAACAGACTCAATACATCCATATCTGTTCTTGCAGCTTAATTGTGTTTGTTGGTTTCAAGCGATCCCTTATTTCAGTACGGATATTATGACACGTTTAAAAACAATTTTACTGACAAAATGTGATAACCTGTTTAAAATTACCTATTCACTGTTTTAATTTACAATATGCAAACTTTTTAAGCCGAAATCAAAGTTTTATTTCATACCCCAGACAACCCAGTACCCGTTGTCTTCTTGGAGAAGAGGTTTGATGGGGTATGCAAGGTAATACTCGGACCACGTAATGGTCATTGTTCCGCGTACTTGTTTTATTGCAATATTATTATTATTTCCTACATTTGTTTTATCTGACATATTTACACTTCATCCTACTCATATTCTTAAAAGACCTAACCGTATATAAATTATAATTTATGAACACTCTTTTTATACGGTCATCTATAAAGAACATTAAAGGAAATCTCTCTAATCAACAACAAGAATATTGCTCTCATCCAATAAATGTTCACTAGAGAAAATAACTACATGTTTGGCCTGTAACACTATTAAATAATCAAAGCTCTAAAAAGTGCTGATGGACGGTGCCACTCAGAAAGTATTGATTCCGCAAAAGACGGGTACTAAGGTAGTTAACATTTGTGCAAAATATTATTGAAATCAGATGAGGTATTAACCAGAGTTATGGGACCGGACGGAAGGACAGACGGACAACGGCAATTATCTATCCCTCCACCTAATCAGCAGGGGATACCAAGCGAAGTTATGTAGAAATGTTTAAATTGTATAAGTGTCAAAGGGGAATAATTGTAAATTGAAAATGTCAGAGAAAGTTGGTCACAACAAATGTATACATGATATCTCGATTCCTTTCGAAAACCAATCAGAATCAATCATGCATGGCATAATCTGATGTAACTGTAGCCAGAGTTTCCATGTATTGTTCGAATTTCTTTAAATATAAATGTGTTTTTATATACAATATAACGATGTCATGTTAGGGCCATCTTGTCATCGCATCTTACCATCGACCATCGACCTAGGTCTATGGTCGATGGCAAGTTGCGATGGTAAGATGCATCGACCATCGCGTCTTACCTAGGTCGATGGTAAGATGCGATGGTAAAATGCGATGGTCGATAGTAAGATGCGATGGTCGATAGTAAGATGCGATGGTCGATGGTAAGATGCGATGGTCGATGGTAAGATGCGATGGACCTTCGACCATCGACCATCGAATCTTACCATCGACCTAGGTCGATGGTAGATGGTAAGATGGGATGGTAAGATGGCCCTAACAGGACATCGTACATTATTGATAATGGAAATATTCCATTTATAAAACGTAATAATTGTAACTATTGCACTGAAATATATGTATTCTTTCATATATGTGTCCATATTGTTCCACCCATTCTCTAACTTGCGCTTGCCATTTCATTAACTTCGCTACGAGTATGCTTACACTTAAACGAGTACATTAACGAAGTATGTTTATTTGGATTCTTCTCTGAAATATTCTGTATTGTATTCCGCCTTGAAAAAGCAGAACACATGTATATGTTATGCCAAATAAAATATTGAAATAAATTGAATTGAAATGATGAAAATAATTGTATTGTTTGATGAAGAGATGTCTGTGGTACATATATATATTATATAATCTCTTCTACTCGCGAATTTATGAACGGCCTTTGATAGTTACCATGATCTAATATGATAAAAGGTTATAATTTAATAGCATGGTAATCGAATTACTTACTCTTCAAATGTACGTACGGCACGGATTCTATGTATTATCCAACTACATCTATATATATGCACGCTAATTGTTATAATATATGATATGAATAAATTAATGAACGTTATCGTTTGTCGTGATCATAAACTGATAATATACCGATAATCTCTATTAGATTCATTACTAAACTATTAATTGCTACTTTCGGTATTCTCCGTACTACGCACAGGTTGTTTCCGCTATATTTCGGAATGTATGGTACGGTACGGCTTTTACTCCCAACCTCATGTAGACGTCCGTTTAC
Organism: Cyrtodaria siliqua; assembly: GCA_037043455.1. Lineage (NCBI taxonomy): Eukaryota > Metazoa > Mollusca > Bivalvia > Adapedonta > Hiatellidae > Cyrtodaria > Cyrtodaria siliqua. The sequence continues at coordinate 186,256 of JAWPHD010004223.1, forward strand.
GTTATAAGTCATATGCGCAGTAATTTGCACAGGATCAAATCCCTTCTGTCTGTATGTTCGTCTGTACAATACGTGGGTATGGTTTTACGTGTATCATTACAGGTATAACCTGTATGTGTACGAGAGTGAGCTACTTGAAGCTATATGTACGTGTATGGTATGGCCTTTATCTGTATGAGTGTGAGTAGCGCCTTATGACACTATGTAGGCGTATACTTAAGTGTCACATGACAGGTATGGATTGTATCTATACGAGTATCGTTGGCTTTAATCTCACTGTATCAATGTGCTGTGCAATATGTGGTGTAACGGGCTACTTGAAGACTTCTGAAGCTATGTTCTCTTACAATACATTGGTGTATACTTACATGTAAAGTGATATGTATGGCATATATTTGTACGAGTAGGGGTTACTTGAGCATTATGACTCTATGTTCCATACAATACGTGGGTGTTGGCCGAATTTGTGTGACCTTGGAGCAACGGACCTGGATGTTGTTCGCGACACATCGTTTTGTTGTGGTGAGCACTTGTGCCAAGTTATTTGAAAATCCGCCCATGAATGTCGGAGTTATTAACCAGATACGAAAGGACTTCGTTTTTGAGTGTGACCTTGCCCTTGGAGCCAATGACCAGAATTTTGCACGCGACACGTCGTTTTGTTGTGATGAGCACGTGCGCCAAGTTATTTGAAAATCCGTCTAGGAATGTCAAAGTTATTGACCGGAATGACTGACGGACTGACAGAAAGACGGATTGTGAGACTATTATATGCAAATATGTAATATATTATAGAAGAGCTTAAATCTTAACCAAAAATAAAATGAAACATTTCCGTGTAAATGGTCTTTGGGTTAAGCCATAATTAAGAATGTATTGCTGTCTTGAAGTATTTGGATGGCGGCCATATTGAAATGTGATAAAAAATAGAATTACCTGTGACCTTGGGGACCATTTTCGCTTTTCAAGTTAGACTACCAACTACTATCGGAGAAAGTGTGGGGTTTTGTCCACACTCGACCATTTTGGTCCCTAGCTACAACTGACAGTTTTGCGAAATGATATATAGAAACCACAGCGTCCAAACGCAATGGCATCGTAGGTCCGCACTGTACTGCAAACAAGGACTTGAAACTACAATAAAAGAGACAAAAAACAACAGAAAGGGTGGTGACGACAGGGTTACCGACTTGGAACGGTCAGTAGGCAATAAGGCCTACTGGTTAGCTTGAATCGATTTTATATGCGCACAATCCTCGCTATTATCCTGTCTTCAGCGCCCAAATAGACAAGACAGTGTAAACAAAATTACATCCCATCAAAAGGAAATCTCTAACAATAAAGTCCACATCCAGAGAAACTAACTAAAGATATACTTACAAAAAAAGAAACATCTCAGGATGTATCCAGAATCGTACTGAACAACCATAGTAGTTGCAGCAAAAGAGAAAACCAATCTAGGGTACGACCAGAAAACCCGAGGGACGAAAGCTCATGCACCCACCTCCAACAAACATAAAAAGGCAACGATTTACATGTGTTTTTTTCATTTGGATAACAGCATGTTTAACAAGCGTTTTTATAATCCTCAGAATAACAAGTTACGCTAAATGAATTAAATATACCGATAACTCATTGAAATTGCGATACGCGCAGGGTCTTCTGAACTGGAAATCGCTGTGGCGGCATTGACACGAAATTAACCGAGTTTTTTTTTATACGGAATAAACAAATGTTTGGCTTATTCAATACATTTAATTTACTTTATTATTTTCTGACTCTCGACCAATTATACAGCGTCACAATAAGATTAGATTTTACGTTGGGAAACTGTTAAGTGGAATATAATGTTATATACTCGACGTACTGATGAGGCTTATTTTACATCTATATAGAATCACTGGTTTTAATTAAATCGCACGCGTGTAGTACATGTATCGATCTTATCTGTTGTTACATCAGCAATCGGAGAATATTTAACCAGACTCAGCAACTTGACAATTACGAATTAAATTAATGGAGGATGGTTGTGGTTTAAGGGGAACACTCGGTTAACAGACTGACAATGTCTTACGGGCCAATTTTTTTTTAAATAAACTCTTGGAAGTTGATTTTATACATCTTCACATGAAACAATTAATGTGTATCTGTAAAGAATGTTAACGTTTAAATATAGTAACATTTGATATTAACTTTCAAGTGTTATATGTTCATCATAACAATACACTTAAGGAATCCAGTTGAAATTATGACATCACCAGGTGGCAATTTACCAAATTATAAAGAGTTATCAATGTGCTGTAATACTACTGAGTTTAAATCATTCCCGTACTTCTCTCAATACAAGTTAACATGATAGAATTTCTTCGGTCGGCTGTGATACTATATTTCACAGTTTTTTTTGCATATTTATCATTGACTCTGTAATCAAAGATAAACAATGCACTCTTGATGAAGTCACAGTTAAGCATTGTGTTTTCGATATAGTATCATGTTAGAGAAAAGATAACAATAAATAAAAACGAAATGAGCCAAAGTGTATAGCTATCTTGTTATTATTTCATTTATATGCATGTTCGAGTTGTACATGTATGTTGAGGAAATTATAATGTTGATATCGTTGGCCAATACTGTTTGTACACAACGCGGATGCCGTTTTAATATACATTATACAGAGTTCAAGCTAACTAATGAACTATTCCATCATGTTTGACTTCATTTCACCCTATTTTTAATGTGATATATGGAATATCACAGGCTGTGGACCCTATGGTGACGTCTACCTAAAACCCAAAAGGACGGTGACGTTTGAAGTTTGTCTGCATTATTGTCTTGTCGTGTCCTCAATGATTTATTCTCTTGTTGCTCTGGCTTCTGCCAAGTCATTAAGTAGCTTTTTTGTGGCTTTCTAGGCTATTGCTTTTTGTATTCATATATATACACGAGCATCTTTGTGTTTTACTTATATTGCCTAATAATGTTGCCTTGTTGGTTACCGAATAGTTCATGGCGGGAATTTCTTTATTTACATTGACCCGTTTTAGTAGATTGACATTAGGGTAAGTGTGAGGTTTGGTGCGCCCTAGAACCTGGTTTAAAAGCCAGCGGCATGTTTTGCCACTGACCGTTCCAAGGCAGTAGCCCTGTTATCAACCCTTTTTGTGTTCGTGAAGTCTAATGCCTTTATTCTTTATTAACATTGACATTCATGTTTGTCGCTTTGCATGCTTTTGGGTTTACTGTGTTCTGTGCATTTCCTGTTTGACTTTTATACTTATTGTTATGTGCATATTTAATATATTAATGCAATATACAAATTAATCATGTCCAAATTTAAGTAAACGACTATCAAGGTTCAGTTCATTAATATAGGACTGGATTTGATTAGTAATTGGAGCTCTGTTGAAACCTAATCAATAAGAATCACTTATCACTCTATCGATACTTTAAAAATGCTTGTTTACATCAGTCGGTGAGTCACTGCTGTATAAAGTTAGAAATGCCACCCATCCGCTGATAAGGCACTCCTGTACATATATAGAAATGCCACCCACCCGCTGGTAAGCTACACCTGTACAGATATAGAAATGCCACCCACCCTCTGGTAAGCTACACCTGTACAGATATAGAAATGCCACCCACCACCGGTAGAGCACGCCTGTTCAGATATAGAAATGCTACCCACCAGCTGGTAAGCCACGCCTGTACATATATAGAAATGCAACACACCCACTTGTAAGGTACGCCTGGTCAGATACAGAAATACGACCCACCCGCTGGTAAGTCACGCCTGTACAGATATTGAAATGATACCACACTCCACAGTTTATGTCATAATTCTCCAGAAAGAAAAGTAGAGATTGGTTTAAATATATTTCATTTAAAACACATACAACAATACACACTATTTGTACACGAGTACTCGAATAGAACAGAACGAAAGATAACATTTTATAGAGATTTTATTCAACGAATTCAGCAAATAGTTTTATCCCTCAGCCATCGTATGATAGGTTAACACCCAAAGAGTGTTTAAATACAAGGTGTGGTGATGAAACATGTTTATTTATGCATTAATTACATCTCAACTAAATTATAATATTTTCTTTTACAACTACTGTGTCTTTCAATAAATGATTTTCTTCCACTTTCATCCTTTTTTTGACTCGAAAGAGGCTTATAATCTGCTGATATACTGACCAGTCAGATGTGATTTCTGTATCTGAATCGTAAATCTACTGGGTGCTATTGATGTATGGACTTTGATTGTATTCTATATATATATATAACAGTTGGACGACATCATAGCAAAACCAGCACAAAGTCAAATTATTCATTCCGGCCCGCATTGAATGAATGTATGTCGTCTATGGATTTGGATCGCTTTAACCATTTCCTAGCAAAAGTACACATACACAAAAGTATGTCAATAATATTTATTTCTTTTAAACTTTGAGACAGCACATTGACCGCTAACGCGTGCTTGTTATGCACCATTTGCGATCATTAATCAGTCAATATACATTCTAAGTAAAATAACAGATTTATATAGGGACAGCATTTTGTTTAACGATGACAGCAAAAAGTCCGCAGTAACCAGGCTACCGCCGTTAGACAACATCAGGAAATGTGTCGTTAAATTTGACCTTGAACATATAGCACTATGCATTGACTGCGTATCACGTCTGCCGTAGTAATATTTATCTAATGATTAACTGCACTGTGCAAAGCGATGCTTAAAGGAAGTGGGATGTATTATGGCGTCAAGCCTCTTCAACAGTATCACGTTATGCCATTATAAATAATTGACGATGTGGTAATACAAATCTTTTTCGAACACACACTGTTATAAGATGGTATCTAAACGTCTAAAACGAGATGAAAATATGTTTAATATAACATATCAATTGATAGGCACATTTTTTTGTGTTGTTGTTTTTTAATTTAATAACTCTCCGTTGTGGGATTATATTGACAGAGTTAAACGTTATATACACCCTAGCATGTTTAATGTAAATGTTTACATAATATTGTTTAGATGGTAGTGTGTTCGCGTAAGTCTGTGCTAAATATATACTAAAGGAAAGAAGAAGAAAAATTACTTAGCACGGGGAGATTTGAACTAAACACTACTTCATATGTATTAATAGTTCGTTGAACGTTTGAATTCCATCATGTTAACTGAGATGTCTTATTTGTATATTTACGAGACAGGACAATATGGACACAGTATGTACACCTGAAGTTAAAGATGAGTTCCATTTTGTCATACATTCCGTTTATCATATTGCTTTCATTACATTTACCATACAAACAGATGCTCAAACTAATACCGTCATATGGAGAATATCATGTTAGTGCCTGATCTTATCCAGTTTATCAGGTGCGGCTTAGAATAAAATGTCCGAGGCTGTGACGAGGGCTTCATTTTTTTCGTGCCGAACCTAATAAACTGAATACGATTAGGCACTAACATGATATTCTATTTATCATGTTGATTGTTTAAAATCATTTAATTTACCTTTTTTCCATTTGTTCCACATTTTTTCCTGTTCAAAACTACCCAGACGTCATCAAATATACCCTGACGTCATCAAAAGAGGTGCTGACGTCATCAAAAATAGTGCACCTGATCAGATCTGAACGTAACTGCGGAGATAAGGTTTTATCTCAGGCACCCTGTTTCTCGGCAGAATTGTGCAGATCGACATGATCAATTTATACTAAGAAAGTACTAGGAATATATGCATATCTAATATATTTTATGGAGATCATTATAAACTAACTACTTCCAGATGGATTCGAACCTACAGCATTCGGAGACCAAGAACTGCAACTCCGTCTTGTTGAAGAGCAACAACTAAATACCAGTTGACCTCCGAGTCTGCTGAACAAAAAATTGAGTTACCCTTCACGAGATTCGGGCAGTTATTATCCGTCAGTTTATACACGTAGCTTGTATATATGGTAAAGGATGAATCACATTCAATTTAACGATTACATCATCACCTCAGATTTGAATCGTTCAAAAACCGCGAATAACAACAAAATAATATATCATGTATATGCGCAAATTAGTGTTTGATTCCAGAGTTATACTGTTGATAGTGTCTTCGCATTAATACATATGAACTACATAATTTGTTACGGTTATACATTGCGATAACAGTTGTCATTTGAATGAATTAGCGTCTGCGTGTAGCAATAAGCTCAATGATCAACTGCTTAGTGCTGCAACACTGAAATGACACACCTTAGGCACATTTCATGAATACACATCGTTTCGAATTATAGAGCTACGCTTTATATGCTGATCTTCCAGCACGAAATCTACTTGTACTATTATTTGACATGCTGAAATAGTTAAATATAAACACATTAACACTACGATAATTTGGACAATAATCAAGTATTTGTTGCAGGGCCCCGTTTCATCAAACAGCTTGCGATAAGTCTCTAGTTTTAAAAAGGGTTAAAATTTTGCACCTAAGCATTCATTGTAAACAATGTATGTACATTAAGGGCAGAAATATCAAATGTATTAGAAAATGACATGGAATCGCGTTCATTTGCGATTTGCAAATCAAAGTAAAGAATTTAGGAAATTAACTTACGATCAACATTGTCGTAAGTTGTTTCATAAAACCGGGACCTGGTGGTTTCCGGGTAAAAGTATTCTGCAATACCAAATTTAAGTGAATTAGATCAGTTCATGTTTATTGCCATTACATGGTCCGAGTATTAACTTTCATACCCCATCCAACCCCTTCTCCAAGAAGCGAAAACGGGGTTGGCAGGGGGTATGAAACCTTAAATTAGGCTTATGAGTTTGCGTATTGTAAAATTAAAACATATAATAGGTAATTTGAAAAACGTTATCGCATTTTTTCAGTAAAAAAATGTTTTAAACGTGTTTTATGGTAGAAATATCCGTTATAAAATCCTGATAATATAAGATTTCCCATCGCTTAATAGAATTAAGGCAGGACCACGTAATGAACATGTGTTAGAATGCTTGAGGATAAAACATATGCTAAATGATATATATTGATCTTATGAGAAGAAAATTGTCATGCATAGACAACAGTTACGCCCGTAGAACATATGTGGTGGAAATAGCCGTAACTGGATCATTAAATGCTATATTGGAAGTCCCAGTCGTGAATATAAAAAATGTTTGCCAAGCACACTTAAGATTGCTAACATTGTGTTGCCCACTTAGTGTTTACAAAAGACTGTTACTGACTGACTGTATTGTCAACGAGAAGTCGAATACTACTTTCCTCGTCGGCAGCAACACCACAACTTCTTACAGTACTTACAGAATGGACTTCGACCGTTATCATACTCCAATATGAACAGCAACGCCTACATTGACATCGTCGTCCCAATCCACCTCCGTATACTTCATCAATTCCACCTCTAAAACCTCCAATTCCCCCGACAAATCTTCCCCGAAAGCCATCGAGTCCTCTTCCATATCCACCCCCATATCCATTGCCGAATCCACCTCCGACAC